>CANYCX011241230.1:0-10483 GCA_948193385.1 Breynia disticha f. nivosa
GGCAATGAATCGAAGAAATTTACCTTAACCCGTAACTTTGAGCCCTAGCAAGAAAATGGGTCGATTCGGCGGCTGAAACGTGTTTGATTCGATGTAAACTTGTTGTTTTAAGGTGGGTTTTCGGTTGGGAACGATCTCAGATCGTGTGGAAAGTGTTTTGGGCGATTGGGAGTGAAATGGGCAGTTCCTCGTGTATAATGAACTGAAAAACGCGTTTCTGTTTTAAAACCACCCGTCGGGCACGGCCTGGGCACGGCCCGTGCTCCGGCCCAATTTTTGGAGAATCACACGCCCCTGGGTACGACCGTGCTCCAGGTCGTGTTCCACTGTTGGGCAGATTTTTCTGCCGATTTCGATCGTTTCCGATTCCTTTCGGTTCCTATCATGCATAGGTTTACGTATACATGTCTTCTAGTATAATTACTATCATTTTCCACTCAATAACATTCATTAAACTTGAATTTAACCTCATTCGGCATTCAATACACCATATGTCACGTATAACTTTATTTATCTTTATCGCTAATTAACCTCACTTTTAATATACATTTTCTTTATTTTAAAACGAACGAATTTCCGGGGCGTTACATAATATTAGTTCTCTTGCAGATCGTTTTGAAAGGTAAATGAAAATCATATTAGTGACCAATTTACAGATTCACTGATTCGATCAACCAATTTAGTCTGATTTTTATAACATTGATTTAATATCACATGTGTCCAAGATAAAATAACATACCTTCACTCTTACTATCAACGTAGTACCAACCGTTATTACCTACAACAAAAAAGATCTCTAATTTATTCATACAAAATTCAACAAATTTCTTGGAAAAAAATAATAAGTAAAATAATAACAAAGATAAATTAATTCAAATTTAGAAGTTAGATATTATAGATTGTTTATAATCTTGGAAATTGATTTTTTTCCTCTATTTAAAATATTTTATAATACATCAATATTTAGATATCGTCGAAAAAGATTATCAATGAACAAAAAAAAATAATGTAATAATTTATCAATGAATTTTAAAATTCAATAAAATACATTCTCAAACTATATAATTGGAAATTGATATTTTGTTCCTCTATTTAAATGATAAAATAATTTTAATTTTTTATTAATTTATAAATATACCTAATTATTAAGATATATAAATTTGATATTACGTTTACATAAAATTAATATTTAGTTTAAAATTTAAAAAATTTGATAAAAAATTATTTTTGAAAAATAATATAACATAACAATTCAATATATACAATTTATAAATTTATATTAAATTTAAATACATAAAAATAAATATAATTTGTGTATAAATATTTATACATATATTAAATTTACATATGTTTATTAAATTTAAAATCTATTCTATATGAAATGTAAAAAAATACTTATTAAAACAATTAAAACAATCTTATTTTTATAAAAAATAAAAAATTATATAGTGTAAATATTCTTAATTTTTTTAAATTACAATTTATGTTAGTTATTTTATGCATCGTAAGCTCTTACGTACTTTTTATCACTTAAAAAAGCTCAAACTCGAATTCAAACTCTCTTTTGTCCTTATCTTCTATTTCTGCGAACTTAACACTCATCGTTAAACCTCTTTAAACCCTAGAGTACTCAAATCATCTTTAATTCCGCTGTTTCTTCATTTAAAACACCCACTGACACAGTCCCAACACTCTGCTTTTAAAGAAAGAACCTTTTTTGAATAAAAAAAACTCAAATCATCATGCAATCCACCATTATCTCCCCACGCGCCGCCCCATTCACCGCATTAGCTCCTTCTCACCGTCGCCGCCGCTTCTACATCACAGCACAAAACAACCCATCAGTCACTGTAGACTCACCGCCGCAAAAACAAAACATTTCGCAGAAACTGAACAAATACAGTTCAAGAATCACAGAGCCAAAGTCACAAGGTGGGTCCCAGGCTATACTGTATGGAGTGGGACTCTCTGATGATGACATGGAAAAGCCACAGATTGGAATATCATCGGTGTGGTATGAAGGGAACACTTGTAACATGCATTTGTTGAAGCTTTCAGAGGCTGTTAAAAAAGGTGTTGAAGAGGCTGGTATGGTTGGGTTTAGGTTTAATACTATTGGAGTGAGTGATGCTATTTCTATGGGGACTAGAGGAATGTGTTATAGCTTGCAAAGTAGAGACTTGATTGCTGATAGTATTGAGACTGTTATGAGTGCTCAGTGGTATGATGCTAATATTTCAATTCCGGGTTGTGATAAGAATGTAAGTGTGGGTTTTTTTTTTGTTGAGTTTTTGTGTTAAAGATGCTTGCTTTTGGTGAATTGGGTTGGTTTTGTTTGTCGAAATGTCGAATTATGTGAAGTTTAATTGAAGGCTTTGGTTAAAATTTTAATGTATGTTCAAAAATTTTAAGTTGAATTAATGTCTGTGATTTTGGGCAGATGCCTGGTACAATAATGGCGATGGGGAGGCTGAACCGTCCAAGCATTATGATTTATGGTGGCACTATTAAGGTGATCTTTTTTATGTGCTTCGAATGAAATTGCAGATTTCATTTGAGACTTATAATAATTGGCTTATATGATGTTTTCAATGTTGTCCTTGATAACAACTCCACTTTCCAATTCTAATTTGTTCTCTGTGGTTCCTTACATTCTATCTCCTTCTTTGCAGCCTGGTCATTTTAATGGACATACCTATGATATAGTATCTGCCTTCCAGGTATGGCTACAATTTGCAATTTCATAATGTTTCCTGGCAGATTATGTGCGTTTCTTTATTAAATTAGCCAAAATGTTTACTTTGCATTCTGATGTATACCACTGGTATTTAGGAAGACTACTTGTGGGATGAGTGTCTTTACTGCTTGGAAGAATGCTTGTACACAGCAGTTGCATTGTGTATCAAATGATTCGTGCTTGAAATTGTTTTGAGATTGGTTCATAATGTGGCAATTTTTTGTTTAGGGCTCGTGAAGTCGGACAAAGGCTTATGTAGTATCTTATTACATTAAAATTTGCTTTAAAAAAATTATATTATTGATTGAATCTTTCTCATTCTTCTTTTGTTTCTCTTTTGCCTTGTTTGTCATGCTCCAACTAATTTAGGTTTATGGAGAGTTTGTAAATAATTCAATAAGCGACCATGAGAGAAAAACTGTACTTCACAATTCATGCCCTGGTGCGGGGGCTTGTGGTGGTATGTACACAGCTAATACTATGGCTTCTGCAATTGAAGCCATGGGGATGTCACTTCCTTACAGGTATGTTTTAAGGCTAAGTGGACGTAACATCTGACCATTCTTGAAAAATAGTTTTGTTGTTTGCTGAAATTCCTGAACCATGAATTTTATTCTGTTTCTTCAGTTCTTCAATACCTGCTGAGAATGAACTGAAGTTGGACGAATGCCGATTGGCTGGAAAATATATTATTGAATTATTAAAAATGGACCTAAAACCAAGAGATATTATCACTCGCCGGTCACTGCGCAATGCTATGGTTACCGTCATGGCATTGGGAGGGTCAACCAATGCAGTGTTGCACTTGATTGCAATTGCAAGGTGACGATAATTTCACTGTAATAATGTTGATTATTGTCTCGAGACTAGTTGACCCACTCATGTAAAGTTGGCAGGTCAGTAGGACTTGAGTTAACACTTGATGATTTCCAGAAGGTCAGCGATGAAGTTCCATTCCTTGCAGATCTGAAGCCTAGTGGCAAGTATGTAATGGAAGACGTGCATAAGGTGCGAGCTTCTAGTGACAGTTATTATACTTAGTTTTGTTTTAGCTTAGCCTTCTATGCTGTTATCAAGCATTATATTTGCTTAATATATTCCATGTTAATCTATTTGAGCCTTGTGTTTTCTCATAAACATTTAATTTTTGCATTTTTTTCCTTTTGTTAGATTGGAGGAACACCTGCAGTCCTTCGGTATCTTTTAGAGCTTGGATTTCTTGATGGGGATTGTTTGACTGGTAAGTAACTCTGTTAGGGGTTAGGTAAGAGTATTGTCAGCCATTGCTTTCAATAATGTTGATACTTACGTCATATCCACTGTAGTCACTGGGAAGACCCTGGCTGAAAATCTAAGAAATTGCCCACCTTTGACCGAGGGACAGGTTGGATGATTTTTTTTGTTGTCTAGGAATCCATAGATTTCAGGAGAAAAAGAAATTTACTGTTCTCTTCTAATTCCAGGAAATAATTAGGCCATTGGAAAACCCCATCAAGAAAACTGGTCATATTCAGATATTGCGTGGTAATCTTGCACCAGAGGGTTCTGTTGCCAAAATTACTGGAAAAGAAGGGCTGTTTTTTGAAGGTACATTTTCATTATATTCTTTCAATATGATTGTATGTTTCACATTGCTCTTCCATTTCCGGTTATTAGTATGAATGTAGCGAAAATATATTTATGGAAATAAAATTGGTCTCAGGTCCTGCACTTGTTTTTGAAGGAGAGGAATCCATGATTGCTGCTATCTCAGAAAATCCATCGAACTTTAAGGTGAGGAGTGTATTGCACAATATACCATCATCGGCTTTCACATGTTGAATTATGGCTTTTAATCTTCCCAATATTTATCTCATTCAGGGAAAAGTAGTAGTAATTAGAGGTGAGGGGCCTAAAGGAGGACCGGGCATGCCTGAAATGCTAACACCAACAAGTGCAATAATGGGTGCTGGTCTTGGGAAGGTACATCAATATAAAACCTGGGTTTGGTTTGGAGATATAATATGTGCTCCAGTCATATAAATAATTGTAACATAATTTATATATGGTGATCTTACACATGTTGATATTTTCTTGGTTGCTAGCTTTTTTATTTTCCTTCATCTGAGTTTTGGGACTTTCAACGACTTAATAAGCTCTATATATTTACCTTGAGAATGCTAATGTATTTGTGCTTTGATTGCCCCTTACATATTGCAGGATTGTGCTTTGTTGACTGATGGTAGATTTTCAGGAGGTTCCCATGGATTTGTTGTTGGCCACGTGTGCCCCGAAGCACAGGTGCATATGCATTCCTATTCTTCTTTTTTAATGTATTTTCTAAATGGTATCATTCTCTGTTATTTATACTTCTGACGTGACTGTAGATCAATTGGTTTTGCAAAGTACTCTTTCATGTGAAATGATTTTGGAGTGCTAGGTTTAGTATACGTGTATGTCGTTCTGTTAAAAATGTTGCATCAACAATCAGTGATAGAAAACAATCATGAAAGTCTCTTTTGTTCATTTGGCAAATATTTTCCAGGAAGGTGGTCCGATCGGTCTTGTCAAGAACGGAGATGTCATTAGGATCGATGTCCAAGAGAAGAGAATTGATGTACAGATAACAGACAAGGAGATGAAAGAACGAAAAGCGAATTGGACTCCACCTCCGTATAAAGCCAGTCAAGGAGTTCTGTACAAGGTAACTATAAATCCATAATGCAAACGCTGAATCTTTCTTCTATGTTGTTGATGCCCATTCTAAGAATCTATCCTGTTGTTGATATGTAGTACATCAAGAACGTGCAATCGGCTTCCTTGGGGTGTGTGACCGACGAGTAGTAGACAGGGGAAGTTACCGTCGTGTGTGCAGTTGCCCATCGTGGCACTGCCATGTCAGGTCGTCGTTCCCTTATTGCTAGAGTTTTGTTTCGGTAGTTCCCCCGCGTCAGTTCAAGGATTGGTGAGTTAGAGTCGAGACAGTTTAAGTCGTGTTTTTGATTCGTGCTGTGGAGTCGCAGCAGATACAATTTTGTTGAAAATGGATTTGAAGTTGTATATTTAATGGGATTGGAAACGATTGGCCCTTTCTAATTCAGTGAGGTGCATTCTCAATGCAATTATTTTTCTGTGTCTTATTTCTACAAATCCCAATTACAGAAACTGCAAGAATTCAAAACTCGAAACAACTCTGCAGGTTTGTAGTTCATCACCAGAACTCACACATTACATTCACAAGAACAAGTAGAAGCAGCAAAATACATACAATAATTGAGGGAACAGTTTATCCTTGAAACGAAGGCTTATTAGATTATCTAGAGCAGCAAGATTGAATGTCTTCATATGCGAAGCCAATTGTCTGAGCCTATTCTTCTCCCATACCCTGCGTACGCAGCCTCACGAACAGCCAAACACACAAGGTCTTTGCAAGTGAACTTCATAAGTTTTTTGAACGAAGGTCTTGACGGTGTACAGGAAGCTGTGTACGAACGAGGATGAACGACGGTCGTTGGTGGTTTTTTGGAGCGAAGAAGATGAAGTGAACGGCGTCCTTTGGTGTTATGCGATTGCGAAATCTTATTTTTTTTTTCAACCAAGGGCGCAAACGACGTCGTTTAGCTCCCTAGGTTAATATAGTTTTTTTTTTAAACACAGACGGCAACCATTTCCAATCTCACTTTCCCCCTTCACTTCGAGTTCCACCACTCCCCCATCACCTAAGTTGAGTCCACCGTTCACCGTCTTTTTGCGCCGCCGGCGGAGTTTCCACCATTGGGAAAGGTAACCTCTACCACTTTAAAAATACAAATATTAAGCTCACAGTTCAATACATAATAATTTTCAACAACAATTAACACGTAACTATTTCTTTTCATCTATTTACTAAAATATAAATTATTGCACTGTTATTATATAATTATTTTTTAAATAAAAAACTTAAGTGATAGGCTGATTTGATTGGTCCAAATTTCATAAATTTAAATTACAAAAAATCACTCTTCTTTATGAATAATTTTTTTATCTCATAATGAGAATTATTTTTTTATTTATATTATTATAATAAAAATTCTAATTTTTTTTAGTAAAAGCCCCATTTTCTGCTTTGAAATTTTATAGTTTGTGGGTCTTTCTCACGTTTGTTTTGGCAAAAATGATGGAAAACTATGTAAAAACCTGAACAAAAGTGCATTTTTCTGGGAACAAACGTGAAAGAGGAGACCCCTGAAGTCCTCGTATTCCTAAAATCTCTCCATCCATCCCACAAAAATAGACGATTTTAGATAAATTACGGTAAAAAATAGGCGATTTTGGATAAATTGTGGGAATTAAAAATCTTGTAGTTAAGTAAGTTATAAGTAGTAGTTAACATATGGTTTTACAATATTGTCCTCATTGAATAAACTGTTTTTATCGGATAACAAGTAATAAGATGTATAATTCTGTATTACAAATATAAAAATATAATTAATTTAATAAGAATAAAAATAATTTTCAAACAATAAATGATATGTTTAAAAATAGAAAATTGTTCATACATTAAGACGATCAATATAAAAATAATGTCTATTAAAGTGGAACGGTAGGAGTATTTCAAGTTTTTCCATAATTTTGATGCATTGTTATATATTATATTGTGACGAAAAATCTTAATAAGATAAATTACTCACTATTCATAGTAATGAAATGATTATTAATATTAAAACTCTTTCAATCTGATGGAGCCTGAATGGTCATAACATAACAATATATAACGACATAACATTATGAGGTTCATCCCATTGATCGGGAAAACCATTCGAAAAATAAAAAGTCTAATCAGAAATGACATCGAAAATGGGATCTTCTTCGTCAACATAACCTTCATAAAAGTCGAAATACGAAACATCAAGTTTGAGTGTCTTTATCTTGGAGCCCAAACTTCTTAGCTTCGTCACTTCGAAGTTCTTCGTAAACCAGCACTTCCTGAGCTCCAAAAGTTCTAAGTCTTCGCAAGCCGAGATTATGTTTACCAAATTCCCCTGCTCTATAAAGCTATCCACCATTATTATTTTCTTAACTTTCTGCAGATGAGCAGCAATAGCTAAGGCATCCCCATCTCTAATTTTGCTGTCGTAAACAGCTAAGCAATTAAAATTCTTGCAGTTTTGCCCAATTAAAGCGACTAATTCACGGAAATCAATAGGATGCAGCCCGCCCACAAGGCTTAATTCCTCGAGCAGTTTCCACTTCCCTATCGACCCGATCAATGCAAGACCATCAGTATGAGAATCTATGTTTATTGACACCGATTTCAACTCGTGACATCTTCATAAAAAAAAAAAACCTATTATCAAAACAAACTTCACATATACAATTTAAAACCAAGAAAAACGTTATGTGAGAACTACGTGGTAGAACAAGAGACGTAGTCTTGCCGAGCCCACGAGAAACAATAGATATCATAAATTCATCGAAAGCATAATCATTAGACCTATTTTCTAGGAGGAAATATGGAAGTGGTGAGCACCGAGTTTTGCACAAGCCAAGGAAATCAACATGTTGACACTACAAGAAAAAATGAAATTAGCGACAATATTCCGTCACAAACACACGTAATCCGTCACAAAGTAGAGTTTGTGACAGAATTAGAGACGGAAATGAAACGTTGCAATGGAGCTGATTACTAATTTTTCTGCGACGGAATCAGTCGTTAATCTCTAACGGCAAAAAGTGGTCGAAAAATTCCGTCACCAATTTAACAACAGAAATTTCCGTCGTTATTTAGTGACGGATATATCCGTCGTTAATTAGCAACGAAAAGTTCCGTCGCAAAATAGAAACGGAACAATTCAGTCACAAAATAGAAACGGAATAAGTCCGTCACAAAATAGTGACGGAACTTCTTGAATTAACGACGGAATTTTCTGTCGCTGTTTTCTGTCCGGCAACTCTCCATCTACATACTGATTTTATTGTTTCATTTTTTTTATTTGACAATACTAATTAATTTTCAAAAAAAAATTACAAATAAAATAATTAATATATTAAAATATTATATAAAATAAATATTTACAAAAAGTTAATATCATAAGAAAGACTAAATATAAAACATATGAGAGAGTAGCATCTAAACAATCCCAAACTAACTCATCTATATATGCTTATATCCAAAATGACAAAATATGAAAGACAATGCAGTCAATCATGTGGCTGATCGGTATTGTTATCTTCAGATGGCGGGGCATCAGCAGGTTCGTAATCACTGTCTTCCTCTTCATTCCTTAAAAAAGTATTATTACCATAACTCCTAACTCCTTTCCCTTTTTCAGGTGGTCTACCACCATTAGGTCCAAATTTACCACCTCGACTACTCTTTGTCATCTGTAAATAACCAACAATCAGTAAATATGCAACTAATGTTCATATAAAAATTATACCAACAAAGAATAAAAAAATTACAGTAAACACAGTTTTCAGCATTTAGATTAACAAAAAGGAACAAAAAAAGAGTCAAATACGCTCACAATCATGTTAGAAAAAAGATATGGTCATCACTTTATGATGTGAAGAAAGCAAGCACCTGCTGATACTGGATTTTTAGTCTCTGTAATGATAAACTGCACTTCTCTTTGAGAAACATCTCTTCACCAACATCAATTCAATGCTTTCTACTCACAAAATGAACATTATTTTTAAATAAAAACAACTCTGCCATACCAACTTCATATCACTTATGTGTTGACTGTTGAGTGTTAAGTTACTAATAAAATTGAAGAGTCAAGGCTTAAGTTTCAATCATAAAATTCAGAAACATTTCTCTATTCAAACAATCGTTTACCTGCAGCACTAATCCTACATTTTCATGGCTTTGTAAATAATGCAGAATCTACACTTAATTAATCACCATAAATTTCAATAAGACAAAAAATCATCGCATAACATTCACTACAGTCAATGCACCAATAAAATCAAACCATCAATAATATTTGACATACCTCTACGAAGAAATTGATACCCACAAAATTAAATCAATTAAGGTTTAACCCACAAAACCTAAATCAGTTCTTTAGCCATTTTGCACTTGCACAAACACGAAAGACATTCGTGTTACAAGAAATCACCACAAAACAATGACTTTTAAAATCCATCACAATGAAAATTCAGTAATGAATCGAAAGATTAAAACCTAAAAAGCAACGAATTGTAATACTTGAGGTGTTGTTTTCGTAAAAGTAAAAGGAAAGGGGTTAAGTTTTTGTTAAAGTTGGCTCAATTTTCTTAGTGGATTGAAGTCTATTTGGAGGTGTATTGAAGAAATAGGTGTTGAACTTCGTCGAAGAGATATTCGGTGCCGTATAGTGAAACCGGAGAGTTACACAGTCTGTAAAATTGGTCAGCGGGTTGAAAGAAAGAATTCTCACCAACCCCCACCTACCACTCACCAGCCCACTTCACCTACTCCTCACCTACTACTCACCTACCCACTTCACCTAATACTCACCTACCCACTTCATCTACTCCTCACCTACCATGATTTGTATTTCTATAAATAGGCTTGTAATTTCATTCATATGTATCTCTTGTTCTAAAACTCAATAAAACATATTATCTCTCTGCCCGTTGAGTAGATCACATTGATCGAACCACGTAAATCATTGTGTTCTTGTGTGATTGTGTTTCTCTCGTTTCCATTATCCGCAAATCTATTGCCCGATTTTATAACATTAACAATTAGAGCAACAACTATCAGAAAACAAATACCTGAGGAGGTCCGTGGACAACTAC
>CANYCX011241517.1:0-19459 GCA_948193385.1 Breynia disticha f. nivosa
GAAAACCGTTCCCTTAAAGAGAGAATCTGTACTCGCAATCGTCATGTGCGAGTGGGAGATGAAAGAATATTCCGCCCATGACGTTTGGGTTGCCGAATAAATATAATTAAGTTAAGAGACTAATTATAATTTATTTGGTTAAAGGATTCAATTAGAAAGAATTTTGGTTTAGGGACCAAAGTGTAATTATGCGTGGACAGGTACCATTTCACCAAATGATACCTCCACTTCTATATAAACATAATTCCTCCCTCATTTCTCACACACTCCACATTTTCCACCAAAAGGAAGAGAAGAGAGGAGAGACCTCTCTTCTTCTAGGAAAATAACCAACAGATGGTTATTTCTCTAGGGGTTTGGTTTCCGGTGTAGGATCCGGTGCGAAACATTGCCCGTATCCCGACGCTCTGCGCCTGTGGATACGAGCGTACCCTCAACAAGGTATCGTATTTTTCCGTTGTGCATTGAACGGAATTTCAGGTGTGCATTTCTGTTCGTTTTATTTACGCGCTTAATTAATTACGTATTAATTAATTAGTAGTTTTATATATGTTTTATATATGCGTATTTCTTTCAATCGGTAATACCTTGTCAATTTATCGGTTTTTTTAATACGAGTATTGTCTTTATTCAAGATTTTTATTATTTTATTGAATATTATATATTACGTAAAATTAAATTATTTTTATTTAATACATAAAAGACTTAAATGTATTTTTTATTATATTCAATAATTAAAGTTAATTATTTCATTGAATCCTCCATTTGTGAAAACTTATAATGAAACTCTACCAATTCAGCATAATATTATCTTTCTGTCTTTCTCAAAGAAAGGTCAAAATGCATTGTAATTATTAATATATAAAGCAACTTTCGCTATTAATTAATTTATATTTAGTGGTTTCAATTTAAGTGTACATATATAGACACCAACAATTAATTAAAATTGTTAATTACTACTTACGAAAATATTATCATAATAATATTATTCAATAAATGGATTTTTTAATTCATAAACGTGAATTATTATTTATTTTATTCGAGAGGAAAATTAAGGATGGTGATTGGTTTTGTTTTTTAGGTGAAATTAATGCATGACGATGATGGTTGTTAATTTTTCTTTTCTAATCTTCGAAGGATGATATATATTGAATGTGATTTTGACATGTAACAGAAAATGACAAATTTGGAAGACTTTCACTCTTTTTTATTATTATTATTATTAAAATTAAGAGAATGAAAGTGATTAACAAAGCTTATTAAACTAATTAACAATATTTTAAAAAAAAATGAATTTCTGTAAATGAACGGAATATTAATGAAAAAATAAAAGTGCAATTCACAAAAACTTAATCTTTCAATATCCTGAATATATTAAAAGTTAATTCATGAAGTAAACCTGTTATAGTATTATATGCATTAATCTACGCTTACGTAATGAAATGTCCCAATTGGAGTAAATATTTTCGAAAAATAAGTTTGAAAACAACAAATTATGACTCGGTCACACTGAAATGATCAAAGTTTCCAAATAATTTAATTAATGCATTTTTTAAATACTAATGGATTTGTGAATCTCATTCATTCTTGATTAATTTTTCTCAATCAAAATATAATATAATATTTGATCCCTGAAAAAATATTTTTCCATGGAAATTTTGATAATTCTTGTCTCCATCTTCCTGCTACCATTTAATCTTCAACCCTCTTTAAACAAACACCATAATATTAACTTTGAGCAGAAATTATGATTCATCAAACCAAAAAAAAAAAGAAGAAAATTGAGCTGAAATTTTCAAAATCCGATTAACTTGCATGTTCCACTAACCCTAGAAAGAACCAGTTTCTTGAAACTTGCATATAAAAACCCTGACGACTCTGCTTCATCGTCTCTGTTTCGATCTATCTACGTCACAAGATGGAGCAAGGAGGGTCGCGGGGTGGCTCGCACACATAGTAATAACTTGGTCCGGAAAATGGCACAGAGTAAGATGGAACGTATTCGACTTTCTTCTCGACTTTTCGTTCTTCTTTCTTCTCACCCAAGGCACTGACGCTTATAATCTCTGCGTAACCAACCTTCTTTCTCAGCATTCTTGTCAGCTTCACCACGTCGATTTCTCCTGTTACTTCTATTTGGCTCTTATCGTTTGCCTTGAAAGCTGCAGATTCAACTCCTGTTGAGATTCATGGAATCAAATGAGCAAATAATTAACAAATTTGACACTAGAATAATATTGAAGATTTAAACAGCGTAGATGATACCTAAAATGCTCACAACTGTACGTAAGGCTTTGGATTGGCATTTTTGGCCATTAAGAGTGACTTTGATCACCACCTTTTGCTGCAAAATCATGTGAAATATATATAAATATTTTGCATAATATATATATACATATGTTTATGGGAATAATTTTGATTAATGGAGCTATATTTTATCAGTAATGAAATTACAGTACTCCTTTGTTACCTTCATGGTGTTGACTTGTTGGAGACGATGGCTTGTTGAGAATGTATTTGAATTGAATTGTTGAAAGAAGAAGAAGAAGAAGAAGAAGACAGTTGTTGGGATATTTTCTTAGAGAAATTAAGTTCTAAGGAATGGTGGTGAGGAGTAGTTCTGTTTATATAGACCTTTTTTCCTTTTTAATTTCTGTTCATACGGACTTTAAATTTAATGTCAAGAATAGAGTTGAATGATGATATAGTACGAAGTAAATGCATTCTTAATTTTCAATAAAAACGAGGTTCATGTAACTTTTGTTTTTGACTTATTATTTTTTTTCAATGCATATATTAAGAATTAAAGAAGCTAAAAACAAAATATATAAACGTAAAATGACATGATATCAGTGTAATTCTTAGCGCAATAGTTTGAGACGGTATCCGATATTAAGTTTTGTATGATTTATTTGTTGTTTAGGTCCCACTTGGTTTAAATGAGTAGACTTTTCGAGAAGTTCGTTTTTTGAAAAGTCGTATTTCATGGGAATTAATTTTCCAAAAAGTAAGAATAGATGTCGGTTGTTTCAAATTGTACTTCACAGGTAGCAGATAATATTTATTTATTTATATATAAATTAATATTGATACTTACATAATTTTCCTCATCGATAACCAATTAGATATTTTATAAGATAAATTCAGGGATATAATGATAAAATTCGTTCAACTTTCCTAGAGAAATTTAACTTACCCAGGTTTTACTACATAAGTAACTTTCCTTGAATAGGGAAAGTAAGTAGTTTGACTTCTCGAAAAGTTAAATTTAAAAACGTAACCGAGCAAGATAAACTAGTGCACTTCTCGAGAAGTACAACTTTCTCTCTTAACTTAGCCCAACCAAGTGAGTCCTTAGTTTGATTTAGACGGAATAATAATGTGTCAATAAGCACACATTGAGCCTACCCACGAGCGTGTGGTGGAGTGACATCTCACCTCCGATTGACTCATCGCAACGCGAGTTCGAGTCTGGGAGACGCCTCTCGTGAGGGAGCTGCTGTGTCTCTCGAACCGAACCCAAAATAGTCGGGATCCAATGTGGCCACCAGGTGATTTTGCGGAAACCATCAGACCAAAAAAAAAAAGCACACATTGGAACAACCTTGGGGAAATTAGCGCGTATGTAGACTTATTTCCCCTTTTCACATTTACAGGTCGTTTCCCAATTTAATTATCTGTTTTTTAAATCTTTTTTTATCTTATTGGTGACGTTAGTTTATTGTGATTTTGTATTTCTGTTTCTCTATTTTTGATATGTATATGAACTTGTTGACTTGGCAATCAGACGCTTAATTATTGTACGTAAAAATAAATTTAAATATTTGATTTATTAAATAATAAACATTTTTTATTTTATATAATTTATTTAAGTAAAATAAAAATAGTGCTCGGTAAACGTAAAATGGGATGATATTAGAGTAATTTGTAGTGCAATAGGCACATATATAAATTGCTCATGAATTATTTGTTGTTTAGTTCAGTTTTAGCTTAAGGATGTGTCAAAAATGACACATTGCTACCAACCTCTTTGGACAAGTTGTCTTTCAGAATGAGTTCGATCTAAATTTAATATTTTTATTACTCTTTCAGTCTCAAAATAGATATCGTTTTAAAAAAATTGTTCATATTATCTGTCGTTTTGTGCTACCAATGTTGTATTTAATAATTTATTACAACATTGTCATCATGAGTTTTATATTTTAATACAAATTATTAATTTAATTGCTTTTTATACACACTCAAATAAAATGGTACAATAATAAATTGAACACTAATTTAAGACAGACTGAATATATAAACAACATTTATTTTGAGACGAAAAGAGTAAAATAATTGTTGGTAATATATACGATAATTTAATTTGTCACATTTTTTCCTTAACTTTTACTAACCAACATATCTTTTCTAACATAATTGTCCGATAATTATTCTAGAAATTAGCCTATATGTGGACTTATTTTCCCTTTTCACATTACAAGTCGTCGTCGGAGTTGACGGCGTTAATGCTTCAAGCTCCATGCATGTAATAACTCAAGTCAAGCCGCCACGATTCTAATTTACATTCTTCCAAATTTAATTATTATTTTTTTCTTGTTGGCAACTTTAGTTAGTACTTCGTAGCCATATGTTCTTCTGGTTTGTTGATTTTGTTTGCGTTAGTTAGGACTTTTTTTACGAGTCCTCTTAAAAATAAAATGAGACTTAAATTTGGTCAATAAAAAATAATTTTAATTTTACGTCGAAACGGTCTTTGTGGTAAAATTCACCCGAACTGAACTAGCAGGACCAACCTGAACCAACAGTGTTACTATTTTCGAGAAACCTCATTTCCCTGACCTTTCCGAGGAATTAGCTTCTACGTAACTTCCTCGGACGATATTTAACAATTACTGGTTTCTATGTCATTTATTTCAGAGTTGCGAATACATACTGGCATAGAGATTTATTTTAGACTTGGTAATTCGGGTTGACGGGTCGAATTTGTGTCGGGTCAACAATCAACATGACCTGTTAACATGATTAACTCAAACTTAAACCCAACTATTTAATAAACGGATTAGAAAGTAAAACTCAAACTCGACCAGTTTAATAAACAAGTTGACAGATTGACCTATATAACTGATATAATTAGATGAAACTGAAACAATTAGAAGTTTAATTTGGTTGATGTTGAGTTAGCTTAAGTGAGACACTAAATGATAGGTAGACTTTATGCATGACACCAATAATCAAGTCAGTTTTTCACTAATATTCAACTAAGTTAATTTTAACTTAATTTCTGTATTAATTTCACTCATAATTTTGTAAGACTCTTCAACCTCCCAATGCATGCCATGTCAACTTTTATGCCTTTCCACCTTTCTTCACAATTTTAATCAATTTTTTTATTATTATACACTCCCTCTGTATATGTTGTTTAAAGTTTTACACACAGATTAAGAATACAATTAATATATTTTAATTTTTTTTGAAAATAATATATTTTAATTTAGTATATACTTTATTATATCATTTTATTTGAGTATATTAAAATAACTATTAAATTAAATTTGTATTTAAAAAGTAAAATTAATATGAATAATATTAGAACAAAATATTAAATTCTGCATTAAAAGTGTAAAACTATATATATTATAAGTAAAATATACTGTTTAAAACGAAAAATATTGTAAAATAAAGATAGTAATTTTTTAAAAATAATAAATAACATAAATTCTGAAAAATATTTGATGGTCGAAATTTTATTACTTTTGTGATGTGTACATAAAAAAGAATTTTTTTGGAGATTTTTTTTTGTGATTTATTGTGACAAAAAAAATTTTATAGTATTTTTTTTCTAATACTTGGTGATGAAAAATAGTTTATATAGTAGAAGATATTACAGCTTTGTGTTTATTCATTCAGACATGCTCATCTCCAAAATAATTATCAAATATATACTTTTTTCCTTCTTTGGATTGAACCAAAAGAAGCAAACAACTTCACTCTCACGCAATATTTATTTATAGCAATTCCATTTTTTTTTAAAAGAAATGTAGTTTTATATTTTATTTCATTTTATTTTTAAAATATTTTTACTTAAGTTTCGGTTAGAATTACTAATTAACTATATTCTTGTTCCTCAAAAAATAAAAAAAGTTTATTATTATGCTCTCTGGTGAATTCTTAGGTTATGACCCATAAAATAGTCCTCACTAAGGACTCTATATAATATTTTATACTGTTTTTTTTGTAAAATTATGTAATTTTTTATTTTTTATATAATGACAATATAACTTTTTATTATGTAACATTTCATCTTTAAAATTAAATAATTTTATACATATTATCTAATAAATGAACGTACCGAATGAAAAATTTCAATATTTCAACAATGATTTCAAAAAAAATCTCACATGGAAAATATTCTTTTTCAATTTCAAATCACAAACTTTCATCATCTTTTCAGAATTTCGGTTCGAATGAAGAAGAAATCAAATTATTAATATTTAAATATTATAAAAATTAAATTTATATTATTTATGTCATTTAAATTATGTTATAACTATATATTCATAAATGTGCAATACATTTTTTACAATCATTGTTTTTCCAACTCCAAGGGTTAATTTAGCGGAAATGACAAGACATTCATATCATAATGATCGCACATTCGAATCTCCACTAGTCGTACTATTGTAAGCGCTCTTCAAATCAGATAGTTTTCCTTGACCTTAGACTGAATCAGCCCCTTCACCTTAAATTTTTATAACCAAAAAAATATCATTGTTTTTCCAATAATTTATTTTTTCAAACCTACTAATCAAATACTTGATTGCTCATATCAACTATCTCATACTTTGACTATTCCTTAATTTTTTGCAAGTCTCATTATTATTCAAACCGACATTATTCGTCATCATTAAGTTATATGAAAATAAAGAAATGTAATCAACCTATGAAATAAAGCTAATAATTAAAATATTTAATATACTTATTTAAAAAAAAGTTATCATTTTTTTATTATAAATATTAAAAAATAACATAGTTATTGGTTTTTTTAATAGAATACAATATATTTAAAATATATCATTATGATAGATAATTATTATAAATATATTTTTTAAAAAAATTGTATAAAAAATAATAAATAAAAATTATTTAAAAAATTTGAAATATTATTTTATAACGAAATTAGTATTTTCTTTTTCAATACAGGAATCTTAAGAAAAGACTCTGTCATCCTTAATTTCAAACGAAAGAGAAAATGATAGTTGAGTGGGATGTATTTTGATAAAGATGGAATCCATCATCTTCTTTACGTAATCCATACCCCATTATAATTAAATTAGTTTCTTGTCATTTTCAATCCACACTTCCTATACCAAAAATTAAAAAAAAATGACAAAATAAAAAACTCAATTCAGTAATATTTAAATTGTTTAGCATTACAAAAATTCATCTCTGTTGAAAGTATAATGCTAAAAACAAACAATGAAATGAGTTATGAACAGTCACGGTTCTAGAAATATATTACAGTGGGGTTATTGTGTTAGCGAGTCAATGACCATAAATTTTTACCAATAAGTTTAACTATATTCAATAGAATATTACTCATATTCAAATTAACGAAACTTCATACTATAAAAAATTTTCCAAACTAAATGAGGGCACGGATCTCCACCTGTCTCCACTTAGTTCCGTCCCTAGTTATGAATACCAATATTTAGCCTCCTAAGCCAAATAGAATGAATTGTCATGTGAAACACATCAAATCTCTTTGGAGTTCCATTGATAATAAAATGTCTTTGAACTTGCTTTACCCTTCTTTGCATTCTCAAGTATTGTCTCTGAGAAATGTTCATTAATATTTCCTTAATTTTTGGTACGTCTTTCAGTTGTACTTGCAATGAAAATGCCTTCCAGTTTAACACATCACTGAATGGTGGAACGTAGTTGTCCGAAATTAAAACTGGAACACACTCTGCGTAGATTGCTTCCACGACTCTCGGACTTGCTACTTCGTATCCGCTTGGGCACAGACAAAACCTGCTCTTCTTTAACATGGACTCGTACGAGACGCCTTTGGGCATGTTATCGTAGACTATTACTTGTTCATCTTTATTTTTCCATTGCTCTAACAATACCTGTCGAATGTGCCCGTGTAGACGGCCGGCGAAGAAGGCGAGATTCGGCCGTCGGGATGGCGAAAACCCCCCGATTAGTCCCGTAGTTTCGCCTGTTCTTAGATGAATTTCCGGTAGTGAGGCATCTTTGCGAGGGTTGAACCCTTCTGAGATATTTGCATTGCATAAGACCCTGATAGATTTGTGAAAAAGGTTGGGGACAAAAGAAGACGACCGTGGCCCCTGTAAAATTTATAAAGGCGATAATAAACCTTACACGACATGTAGTTCTGTAAGAAATTAAAGTCTTTATAAGCTAAGCAATGTACTTATAGCAATGAGAAGATTGATAGAGAAGAAGCTTATACCCAATCATGGCAAGAAAGCATGAAATGATCTGCACCAAGGCTGCGATTCCAGAATGGATATTTAGTGGAAATGACATTAATGTAGTCGATAATGGTACGTCCAATGGCATCAATTTCATGAGAACCAGGGACATAAAGGTACTCAACCATCATCACCACACTCATCGGAAGAAAATAAACCTGAGCCTCGTCAGGATCATAGGTTCTGTACAATGGTCCCTTCTCCAATTCGTGAATAAACCTGCCTTCCGAAGAGTATATGCTTTTGCATGGACCGTCGTGGAACATCGGCGGTTCGCCTTCTTCGTACACATAAATCTTGAATAGCTTCTCCATCTCCAAGTAACTTCTATATATTCCAGCGAATCATGCATGTTACATTAAAATAATATAATATTTACAAACTTTAATAAATTGAACCGATTTTGTGGACTTAGAAGTATTTACCTGTGGAAGGCATTCGCGTTCCTGTAGATAGGACCCTGAGGGACGTAGTCAGGATCCTGATGGATTGATGTCAGGTTCCGGACTCGAGCAGCTTCTCTTATGGAAGATCTGACTCTGGCCAAACTCGCTTCCACTTTCTCCAACTTATCGTATCTATTAACTGCCTTTCTCATGGAATCATCTTCATTAGGCTCTTCAAGGTTTAATTTGAGCTTCTCTTGTTCCTGAAATGCACAAATTAACAAAATGGTATTAAACAAAACTCAAATTTATCTGAAAAGGATTTCAATATCGCTAGTTCTTACCACTTGATCAATGACTGAGTTTGTGATGGAATCCTCAGATTGAGAGACATTGTAGGAAGAACCTTCATCAGCTGAAAAGGAAGCAAAGAATCGGACTCTCCAAGTTATCGGAGAAGGCAATGGAGACCAAGAAGGTCCTTCAGGACCAACTATAAGAACAAGAACTGATATTACAACAACAAAAAGAACCAGAACTGAAGTATATCCTAGTGATGATGAAAACAAAAGTGTCTTGTTACAACTATGCTTCATGTCTCTTCACACTTTCCAATGAAACTTTTCTTCTTGTCAAATCATTCCCACTTCTAAAATTATGTAGGAATTTGATTGCGTAGATGTTCGGATTCATTTCTTGATGCATAGTTCTTCTTTACTGCACGTTAGATTTATTCTCTGCACAGAAACGTGTAGTTTCAATGAAAAAGCAAAGCATTTTGCGGCTAAAATAAAGCCTTTTTGGCATGTTCATGGTGAAGTGATTCCTTAAAGTTGAAGTATCCTTGTTGCCTTCGACCTGAACCTGAGCTTTCCAATCTTATCTGGTCTAGAAGCCATTGGAACAAGTGGTTATTAACACTTAAAAATTGTATAATACAATTATCTATATAAATTGCTGAGTAATATAGATTATGAAGCACTGTGAAATCTACCAAGTTATGTCTGGAAAGGTTACATAGTTTTATAACAAATTTATGAAAAGTAAATTATTTTAATGGTAAGATATTTTATTTTCTGATCCCTCTATTATTTTGCGCAATTGTAATAGTGTTAGAGATTTCCAAAAATTAGTTCGAATTAGGATTGTCATTAATTTTGCTGATGCATTATCCGTAATTTAGTTTTTTCGTTCGGCGTTCCTTAAGTTTTTCAATAATAGACGTCACATCAACCAAATTAATATAAATTTTAACTTAGGTTAATTATAAAAAATTCAAAAACCTTTACAATTACATGAAAAAACATAGGGATCGAAAAACAGTTATGCATATATCACGTGCAGGAGCGGAACTACATATAGCGTAAGAGTAGCCTTAACCCTCCTCCATTTAAAAATTTTAATATATAATTTGTTTTCCTTTGTAATTAAGTAAAGAAAAAAAGTTTAGCCCCCTCATGATTTCGAACTTCATTAATCACTACAAAACGAGCTCTTATTGTACATTCAATCTTTAAAGCAATACTGAATGCATAATCACAAACAACATATCCAATCCTATATGGAAAATGAGTCCCAGTGATCAGTTTGTCAGCAACGAATCGACACGAAAAACGAGTCGGGAAAGAAACTTGTTTGACAAAATTGGGATGCTACGTTCTATGTATAAAAAATGTTCTATCTATCTATGTATCTATCTATCAATCAACTAACTCGAACATTCCGTCTACGAAGCCAGATTGAGCGAATGATCCTATGGAACCCATCAAATCTCTTTGGAGGATTGTTTATCAGAAAATGATGTTGAACTTGCTTCCCTCGTTCATGCATTTTTAAGTACCGATCTAAAGTTATGCTTGTTAAAATGTTCTTCAGGTTTGTTATGTCACTAATCGACATTGGAATAGAAAATGAGTCTCAATTAAGAACATCACTGAAAGGAAGGATGTAATGTTGTGATATCAGTACAGGAACACATTCTGCATAAATTGCTTCAGGAATTCTTGGAGTAGCCACTTCATGCCCACTCGGACAAATGCAATATCAGCTCTTCTTCATCATTTCAGGATACGAAACTCCGTCAGGAAGTGTTTCGTAACTTTTATATCATCGTCTTTCTCTTTCCATTGCTGAAAAAGTGCTGGCCCGATCTTAACGTGCATACCGCCGGCAAAGAAAGCTAAGATTGCACGATTCACAGGCGGCAAACTGCCCGTCAGACCTGTCAGGTTTCCGTCTATCAGATTGACATCAGGAAAGGACGCGTCCATTGGATAGAAGTTCTCGGAAGTATTTGCATTCTATAGAACTCTGATGGAATTAAAATGGGAAAAATATAGGAATATACAAATTTGTGTTTAAAATGATAGGAATGTCATTTAAGTTTGTTCATTTTGTTAATGTCAGTTAAAGTTTTCGAAATATGAAAATGCCCGATTTTGAGTTTGCAATTGTAAAAATGTCAGCTCATGTTTATTATTCATCTTTGTTCATTATTGTTCATATGTCGAGAGAACAAAAAGTGACATTTTTGTATTTTAGAACATGAAATTTGACATTCATATAATTGTGAATTAGAATCTTGTCAATCAATAAAAATGAACAAAAAACACTGACATTCGTATCATTCCAAACTCAAACATAGTAATTTGTATAATTGTCTGAATTTAAAATACATAAGGCGAGCGCGCCAGGTTGCTCGCGGTCCCTGAAAAAACGATACTATAATTTTTCACAAACATGTAAAAGATAAACTGAAGTGTACAAACTCAAACATTTAATACAGACCCAAACATGGCAGGAAAGCATGAAATGATCAGCTCCAAGGCTTCTGTTCCAGTATGGATACTTATGCGAGACAGTTCGGACATACTCACCAATAACTCTTTCAAGAACAGCTTTATGACGAATTACTGGATCAAATAGGTGCTGAAGGATCATTACAACACTGAATGGAAGGAAATAAACATGAGATTCATCAGGATCCAATGTTCTGAACGTGGTATTCATTTCGATTAGACCAAGGAACACTCATGTCCTTGCAGGTACCATAGTGGAACAATGGAGGCTCTCCTTCTTCATATATGAAGATTTTGAACAACTTCTCCATTAATAGGTAACTCCTGCAACAATAATAAGAAATATGTATAACATAATCTCTATTATTCACAAAGATAGATTCATGGCATCATGCTTATCACTGAACCAACAGTTTAATCTGCGAGATACCTGTGAAAGCCACAAGGATTCCTGTAAATGTTACCATATGGAACAAAATATGAACTACCAACAGAAGAAGGTGATAAAAATGTGCAGTTGTGGTTTAATATATATGGCTTCTTTATCAGTATTCTAGCCATGGCAAGGCCTGCTTCAAGTTTCTTTAATTTTTCATCACATTCTTACATCTTTCCATTCCAAGTTTATCTTTCAAACCTTGTTCCATCGCATCATGATATGCAATGTGCGATTCTCACTTATTTCCATACATTAATGAAGGAAGAAGGATGCATGGAAACATTGGAGGAGGTGGAGGTGTTCCAAGTCCATAGAGAAGAAGAGAAATGAAACAATGAGAGTGCACTGAAATCTTTGGTAAGAACAAAAACCATAGAAGCTAGAGCAAGAAAAACCAGAAATGGAATTGGCATCTGAATTTGCCCTGCAAAAATGCCTCATTTTCTCATACTACAAATGTTCTCAGGGTCAGATTTCTGTGTCATATTTGAGAATTTATTTACCGTTTTAGTACAAGAGTTTAATTGATGCTGATAAATCGGACATCTCATTATTCACTTGATTCTTTTGTTCACCATTAATTAATTTTTTTACCATTTATGAAGAAAAAAAATGGATTCGTGAATAAATTTCTATTGCAGAGATCTAGAGTTCGAGTCCTGGATACACAGCTGCGTTAAAACTCAGGTAGGAGAGTTTTGCCGCCCTTGTAGTCCAGGCCGGCTCGAACGAGAATTAGTTTAGGGTGTCTGGGATACCTCGAGGTTTAGACAAAAAAAAACTGACAGTTGAGTCTCACAACGATAAGGTATTGTATATGATGATATTAATAATTTTATTAATCTATACAAATTATTTTATTAAAAAATTAAGTGTTTATAAATAATAAATTCATTTATTTTAATTATATTTTTAGTTTTTACATTTCTATATTCAGCGCCACAATGGTGTTACTTTTGTCAACTAAAGGGCTGAGCAAATTAACGTAAGTAAAATTACTTTCCACTGAAGTAAGTAAAATTACATTTCTATATTCATTATATGTTAACATTGTATTTTGCTGAGTCAATTTCGTATGATATTGACTGCACGATTGCCTACTCCTAATTCACAGCCTACAAAGGAGGATCGTCGGGAATCGTAGGCTGTCGGAGATGTTAGGCCAAACGGTTCCATATGTGGTCTCGATTCATATGGACCTACATTATGTCATGACGTTCCTCGTACATCATGCGGTCAACAGATATAGTCTTCATTTGAAGCACAAATGTAGGCTCTTTGTGAGAAGAAGGCACAGCCATTGCGCAAATTTATCAGAAATCTTCTCGCCGATCAACAGTTTACTCAGGCCAAAATTTCCGATGAAATTTGACGGAAATTCTTCCGTCAAATTCTCTGATCATCGGTGACCGACATTTTCCAACGAATTTCGCCGTAAATGTTTTTTCCCACGAAATTCGTTGGGAATTTCCGACGAATTTCGTCGAAACATTTATTTTCCAAGGCATTGAATTCCGACGACCAATTTCTGGCCAATTTCGTCGAAGATCCCTCTTTTTTTCCAACGAATTTCATCGAAAATTCTTCGTCAAAAATTCCCACTCATCTTGTTGTGAAGAATGCTCGCTGAACTCAAAAGCCAATTGTGTTTTGCCTGAGAATATATGTATATATGAGAAAACAGGTTGATAAGCACAAAAGGGATGCGGAATTTGAAGTTTAAGGATGAAGTCTCTGCTCAAAAGCAACGACCATACATTTGGGTGAATTTTAATATGAGGCCAATGAAAAGGAGACTCATTGAGTCTCCTTTTTCATTTTATTGAAAATGCACAATTTATGTAAAATGAAAACTGTTTTTACTAAATAAATCAATGACTCAGATTTATTTTTACTGCATCGAACGCTCAAAATCTGCTGCCTCAATGAGTCTCCTCTTTGAGGAGACTCACTATAAAAGTCCCATACAAGTTGACTATATTATACGGGAAAGAAAGTTAACAAAATGTTAAAATTGTAAATAAATGACAAAAAAATAGACTACTTTTTTAACCTCTTTTTATCCCCAATTTAAAAGGTAAGATTTTTTTTTAAGAGAAGAGATTAAAGAAGGTAAAATTTTATTCTTTTTAACTCTCTCACCCTCAAATTATCAAACTTAAGATTTTTTAATTCTTCTTCCTTCTCTTCACTTTTCCTGTTCTTTTCAAGATCCAAACAAGGCCTTAGGGGAGAGGATGGTGTTGGATGGAGAGGCATTGATTCAAGCCAACCTGGGATGCATCTAGCAAGATGTCCTGAAGTAAAGCGCATCTATTTTAGAACGGTTGCGAACCAGAAATATATTACAATTGGAGTACTAAGTCTGGTGAATTATCGATTATAACTCACAGTAGACAGATTTAACGGTAACTGATAGGGACACCACTTATAATCAAACTGATAAAATTTTTTCTATAAAGAATTTTAAACATAACTCTCCACTGACCCCTTAAAATCTGTCATATGTAAGTCTAGAATGAAAGATATTTTATTTATTACTTTCAATTATTCTTGTACTGTCATGTCAGTGATGTCATGAGATCTTTCTATTTGGTTGTGTTCCTAAATATTGCTTGCTGATGTATTTGGTTGCTAGTAAATGCAAATCAAAGGTTCGGTTCTATCTTCCAGAAGAACTATATTTTATTTTCATGGTCCCTACCCTAAGCTACAAACTCCTTACCCACAATGTTCTTAAAAAAAACTAAACCAACCCTCCGTTTTCTTGGCGGAAATTGATTTCCTACGAAAAATATTTTTCATGTGTTAGAATTTTATTTTTTGGAATCATATTTTCTAGTATCTCATATTCAAATATTTAAAAATATAAAGATAAATATAGTTTTATATTTTAGATAAGAAAAATATTTTCTTTAAAATATGTTAAAAATAATTATTAATTTTCATTGATTTTTAAATTATAATTTTGTTGAATTATTTTCCATTAGTAACAAACGTTGGAAAATCAGGAAAAAAAATTTTTCAAAAAATGAATTCTTCCAAACAAACGGAGCCTAAATGAAGCTAAAGTTTCACCCCTTAATTAACAATGTCTTCTCATTATCAGTTATTTTCTGTGTATCTTATTTATAGGCGATTTTAGACGACCAAA
Organism: Breynia disticha f. nivosa; assembly: GCA_948193385.1. Classification (NCBI taxonomy): domain Eukaryota; kingdom Viridiplantae; phylum Streptophyta; class Magnoliopsida; order Malpighiales; family Phyllanthaceae; genus Breynia; species Breynia disticha. Next base: position 15,276 of record CANYCX011241517.1, read on the forward strand.
ATATTAATAATTAGTAATTAAATTAGTTATAAATAATAATTATTATATAATTTTATGATATTATTTTTATTTAACAAATTATTTTAAATAAATAATAACTATTTAGATGAATAAATGGGTATTAAAATATAAAAAATCATTAATTTAATTAAGATAAAAATATTTTTTAAAATAATAAATATTGTGTATAAAAATAATTTTTTTATATATCAACGATTACAATTCGAATTAATGGATTATAATTATATTAGTATTTTTTTATTGTATATCATTATATATGACATAAATATCATAAAATAAATTCATCTTATTCGTATTATATGTGAAGTTATGTACTCATAATTAATAGTATTATCTAATTAAAAATTGTTAACCTTATTATATAATAAAAAATATATTTAAATATTTATCATTTTAAAACATAGAGTATAATTTTAAGTATTATTCTTATTATTATTGTTAATTTGAATCTAAACATGAATAAAATAATATCAAAGCGGTTTTAGCTTTGGTCGGTCGGTTCAATCGAAGGGCTGAACCGAAATGGGAGTTAAAAGGTCGGTTAAGGATTCCCGCCAAAAAACATGACGAAAGAAAAAAATTACGTAGGAATGCGAGTGGTGTCGCCATCTCTCTCTCTACCGCTTAACTTTTTCACGGGACTTTTGACGTCGCCATCTGTTTCTACGCCACGTGTACTTACGGCCACCGCCACGTGCCACGTAACCCACATCCACTTCAACCATCACTACCTTTACGAGGTGGCCGTTAATAATAAATTAAGTAATGGCTACTACCACCTTTCTTTTCTTCTCTTCTTATTCGATTTTGATGTGATTGAATTCAATTAACCAGAGAATTTGAGAGAGATGGAAGTACCAAATGGGTTTGTGGCGAAATTGTGGAGCTTTGTGACGTTTTTGCCTTATTTCGTGTCGCTTTTTGCTCTTGGCGTTCTTAAAGGTTATCTTCATTATTTTAATTTTACTTGTGTTGTTTGTTTGATTTAGCTAGTTGAATTTTGAAGTGGCCTAGGTCTATATGACTGACATTTTGGATAATTGTCGAAGATTCAGCAAATAAAGAGGAAAGTGAGAGGATTGGAAATTCATGTTCAGTTTCTAATAACAAATTTCTTATCGTTTATCAGCTGTGTTGATTGGTCCAATGGTGGTGGCGATCATAGTTGTTGGCAATTCAGCTGTTATAATTGGGCTCTGGATTGCTCATTTTTTGTGGACACACTATTGTGTGGCAAGGTTTGTTCCTTGTAAAACTATTTTTTTTAAGATTTACTTGTTCTTTGAAGTTCATGTTTCCATTTTTTCCCCAAAATTATCGTAGAACCAAGAAGCTTGGTCTGGTTCTGAAGATTGTGGTGCTACTATTGTTGCCAGTGCCTCTAATTCTGTGGCCGTTCATTGGCATTCTTGGCTCTCTTTTGGGTGGTATTGGATACGGTATATTTGCTCCTCTCATTTCGACTTTTGAGGCTGTTGGAGAGAATGTTAAGGACAAATTCTACCACTGTTTTGTTGTAAGTTTTCAATTATTTCTTACTCGTTCTTCTCTGCAATTACATGTTTAGAAATAGCTGAAATTGTTGGGTTTGTTGGAAGCATTTAGTGTGGTAATTCAATGCTGTCAGGATGGTTGTTGGTCAACTCTTGAAGGTAGCTGCACTGCAGTGCGAGATTTTACTGATTTTTGCTTCCATTCATATTTCTCATTCATGGATGACCTCTTTGAAAATCTCCTACCAGATGAAAAGCCGTTTGATGTAAAGTGAGAAGCTTTTTCGATTGTTAGCTTTAATCATGAGGAAATATCTGCAATGGTCTTTGATTTATCGTTTCTTCTTTAATTTTCTCCAGAGTATTGACATTGCCAAGTTGTTTGCTGGCGATCATTGTTGCGGTGCCAGTGGATGTGCTCCTAATTTCAATTGTCGCATTGTGGAAAAGTCCATACATGTTATTCCGAGGATGGAAGAGGCTGTTGGAAGATTTAATTGGTAGAGAAGGGCCGTTCTTGGAGACAGTATGTGTTCCATTTGCCGGTCTTTCTATCATCTTATGGCCTTTGGCTGTTATAGGAGCTGTACTGGCCTCAATCTTAACCAGCTTCGCTCTGGGCCTCTACAGCGGAGTTGTTGTCCATCAGGTGAGCTTTAACTGAACTTTTTGATGATTTTATTATGTATATTCTGGAATCCTTGAAGATGTCTGTATTTTTTATTTATTTTTCTGCTGATCTTTTAAACTGTTCAAGTTTCTTTAATTTTCCAGGAAGAATCACTTCTTATGGGTTTAGCCTACACAATATCTGTGGTTTCACTTTTTGATGAATATGTGAATGATTTGCTCTACCTAAGAGAAGGATCTTGTATTCCTAGGTATGATATCATTTTTTTGGAACTATGAATTAGAAGATAAATATATTATTGTAGAAGGCATGAGTGCCAAGAATCTTCAATACTTGGTGTTTCTTGACTTCAAAAAATCTCTGTGACAGCCAGGCCTAAATATCGTAAAAACATGAGCAGTAAACTGTGTGACAATGATGATAGCCTGAGGAGAAGAAGAGAAAACTCTCTAAACACAAAGCTCGTATCACAAAGATCGAGAACGCTGAAGGGAGCAATTCAGCAATACAGACCGGTGCAGGTATGACGCCTTCGAAAGTTGCAATTTTTATTTCATATGGACTGTGGTGTGAGTTTATGTTCTTTGTAACAGGTGTGGGATTGGTTGTTCAAATCTTGTGAAGTGAATGGTCGGATACTTCTCCGCGATGGCCTAATAGATATCAAGGATGTTGAACAATGCATATTAAAGGGTAACTGTAAGAAGCTGGAAATTAAGCTACCAGCTTGGTCTATATTGCAATGTTTGCTTGCATCTGCGAAGTCCGACTCATATGGATTGGTGATCTGTACGTCTTTTCTACTTTTCTTTGTTCTTGCTCGGTTTTGTATTATCATGTGGTTGCAACATGATTATTCTAACTAACTTGCAGCCGATGATGTAGAATTGTTGAGGATCATAGAGCCAGGGAATAAATTGTTTGACTGGTTCATTGCGCCACTATTGATCATGAAAGAACAAATCAAGAAGCTCCAACTTGATGAAAATGAAGAAATGAGCCTCAGAGAGTTAATCTTTCGGCATGAAAACGAGAGACCGGAAGACTGGGATGAAGGAGGATTCCCTTCTGATGACAATGTCAGAAGAGCTCAGTTGCAGGCCATTATTAGAAGGTACAATGTAAAACTATTTTACTTAAATCCTTAATATTTCTTTACTTGCATCTGGAAAACATTGATAGAAACAGAGAAGCCTAGACAATCGAATTTCTAAACAATCCTGAAAGGTAGTAGAGCTGGTTACTCATGCTGTACTTATTGGTGCTAGGCAAGGACGAAATCAGTGGGGAGGCAAGGGGTCGGTCGCCTCCCGTTGTCGTATATATATTTTGTCGTTTCCTTTTTATCGTATATTTTTCTATAGCACCGCCCCCTCTTGTCGCATTTTTTTCTATACCATTTCAAACTCGTTTGAAAATATTTATGGTTCCATCACTGGTGGTGCTAGGTTGCAAGGAATTGTAGCCTCAATGTCGCGCATGCCTACCTTCAGACGGCGGTTTAGAAATCTGGTGAGAATACTGTATGTTGAAGCAATTCAGGCAGGAGCATCAGCTAATCGAATCGGAGGAATATCAATTTCCAAATATTCTGGAAACAGCTTGCTTGAAGGAGTAAATGGTGGGAAAGGTGGAGATGGAACTGAAACGGAACCCAAACAAGCATTCAACAATGGCAATATAGTATGATTACGTTTCTCTGTATATATTGAAATTTTGTGCACGTTGAATTACTGTTCTATATCATATCCTGTAATGATATTTGAAGTCAGGTTTTTCTGCCAAATTTATGAAATTTGGGGAATGTGAACCTGATGTCAACAAGAAAGTTGAGGGAAAAATTCTAGTTACTTGTAAAAAAAATGTGGTTATCCTTTATCTTAGACGCCAATGAGACTGTATATATATGATACGGCTGATTATACACATCTATTCGACTCATATTGTGGCTTATTCTCGTTATATTTTGATAGATAATTTCATAAATGTTAGAATTTTCTTATGTTTATGTTGTTATCTAGGTATGCTTGTAAATGTGG
>CANYCX011241628.1:0-18523 GCA_948193385.1 Breynia disticha f. nivosa
ACTTTTGAGATTGTACATATTTGTATATATTTTGTAAATATTCATATTTTGAGTTTGAAACATTTTCAAACTTAATTTCTTTTCTGCTGTAAATTTTTTTATGATACTGAGGTTTGGGCCAAGTTTGTTTATGAAATGAATCTTTCAATTTCTCTATCCTCTATTTTCACTCTGATTTCTTATTATTATTAAAAGAATATGGTTTATCAGGTTAAATGGATTTTAAAAATGAGCTTCACATTGTATATAGCTGCAATTGCTATAAGCAATCTGATTGTAGCAATTCTAGCTATAGACGAATAAGTATCAAAATAATCTATTCCATACTTTTGGGTAAAACTCTTAGCAACCAGCCTGGCTTTATGCTTTTCAATGGATCCATCAACTCTTCTTTTCCTTTTGAAGATAAATTTGCATTTAATAAGTTTCCATCCAGGAGGTATATCAACTAGCTCCCAAGTCTTATTTTCCATTATTGAATCTATTTCATCGTTTAATGCCTCTTTCCAGAATGCAACATCATAATCTTTCATTGTTCCTCATATCGTAGGGGATCAACTTTCATATTAAAACCGTGCAGAATTTATCTAATCAATGCTTCTCTACTTCCTTCAACTAAAAAGGTAAATAAGTTAGAACCAAAGGGGTAGAGTGGTAGACATCAATTTTTTTTTCAAATCTCCTTATCTTTCTATATAAACCCTAAGAACATAAGAAAAACAAGAGAGAGGGAGAGGGAGAGAGAGGGAAGGTGAGAGAGAGAGAGACATATATAAAAAGAGATAAGGGTATCTTTATATGTTGCAATATACAATAACAAATATAGAAAATCGCATAAGCTAAATACACTAACCTAATTAGACAGTAGCTACCTGTTTCCCCTTGTCTCCAGCAGCTATGTCTCCTCTGACTTCCATCCCACTAATTTCTTTGGTCATTTTCTCATGTATAACCCCCTATTTAGTGTCAATATGAACCATAGGTTGGGACAAAGCCACGGGTTCCGACCTTTTTGAGGCTTGGACGCCTTTAACCATTTCTCCAGTGGGTTTTTGTATGGAGACGGTCGCCCCTAGGTGGGTCACGGCCTGTGTCAGTTGGACCACTGCCTAGGTCATAGACTGCGTCATCTGGTTTATGGACTGGGTCATTGACAGCGTCAATGAGCTCATCTCCTTTCGCATCGCCAGAATAGCCTGGAGCATTTGTTGCATTCCTGGGTTTTGGCCTGAAGATGCTTTTAGCCCGTGAGTGACCATAGAACTATTAGTCTCTTCCACGTCTTTGGCCTCTGCTTCTCGGTTTCTTGTCACTACCATTGTCAAAAAGTGTCCCATCGACAGCGTGCCAAATTATTTGCTTCTTTTTCGAGAAGGCGACAAATGTCGTCCTTTCTAATTGCGAATGCACGAAACGGAGTTAGAAAATAAATGTGAGCGTGCCAGGAATTTTACCGTTATTCCAAACTAAAAATAAATAAAACGCGCAAAATCTGAAACTTTAATCAAACGATTGCTAAATGAGAAAATAGGACTATCTTTCCCCAAGGATCCTTGACTCAATGGATTCAAATCGTCAAACGACAATAAATAAATAACAAGAAACTAAAAGATAATAGTAAAATGTGAGCAATACGCAATAACAAAAATTGTCAATGGCTTGAAAAATAAAAGCAGAGGTTGAATGTAAAGTAGAAGTAGAATTTTGCTGTCAGATGATGGTGATGATCACGTTGAATTTCTTCTTGTACTTATAATGACTTCCTCTTTTGGCAGAAAATCATTTCTTCTTTGGCAACCAAATATTCTCCCTTGATTGATCCTATTGCCTTGTAAAATAAATCAGATATTTCTCTCATATTCTGATTTTATTTCCTTGCCTTGGTGTATTAATTCCACATTATTTTCTTCCAACTTGTTCGTAATGAAATTCAGTTTGTTCAGTTAATTCGGTCCGCAGACTGGAATTATTTTTGGTTTAAACAAGTATTATAAAAAGTATTTTATTTAATTTAAAGTCAAATATCATACTGAATTTTTTTTTGAATTTATAAAGTCATTTACTACCTTTCAAATTTTATATAAAAGAGTAAAGTATAGTAGGTTATAAAAAGTGAACATGCTTATATTTTTGGGTGGATTACATTTATACCTATGTTACATTATTTATTTACACATTATTTCAAAAGTGAAACTTGAAACTTTTTTCAATTTAATTTGTTTATTTACATTTTATACGAAAGACTCACTCCTCTTCTTTGTCTCTCTCACAAACCCACTCTAAGTTTCCTTCTCCTCTCTCTCCCTCTTCTCTGTTACAAAAGCAACTCACTCTTCTCTTCTTTCTCCCTCTCACAAACCCACCCAAAGCTTCCTTTTCCCTCTTTCTCCCTCTTCTCTGTTACAATAAGTCACAGGGTCAGAAGCATTTGGTCTTCAGAGAAGACAATGATAGACAACAAATCTCTTCTTAACCTTAGTGTTCATGAATCCTTTTTTCTAGAATCTCGTTTGATCAATCCATGATTCTCAGCTTAAAAATGACGTAGATAATCACTACCTGTAAACTCATCGATGGATACGTTGATATAAAAATAAGAGGAGGATTTCAGTTGTTGAGAGTTGTTTTTAGGTCATAAAAAAGAAAAAAAAAACAATAGATTAAAGAAGAAAATGAGTAGGAGGATTTTGGTTGTTGGGAGTTGTTTTAGATCATGACAAAGAAAAAAAATGGCGTAGACAAGAAGAGGAGGAGTGGGAGTCTGCAGTGATAGAAGAAAAAAGGAGGAGAGAGGAGAAATCAACGTATAAAGTGTAAAAATAAGAGACTAAATACAAATAAAAAAATCATTCTGCAAATTAAAAAGAAAAATCAAAGTTTCATAATAAAAAAACAAAAGAACGTATAGAGTGTAATTTATCCTATATTTTTCAATCTAATTATCCGATCCAATGTAAAAAAAGATAAGTGAATTGCATGACATTTAAGTTCAGTCTCGTATACATACATGAAATTTAGAGGGTTTGATGGGCTAAACCCATCAAACACCTTTTGAATTTAGGCACATTATCTATTTGGTTATTTTAACTGATTTTGTATCCTCTCAATCCTTTTATTTAACTTATAAAATCATTGCATTTAAATGTAATATTTAACATCGTTAGTTTTTTTCCGTTATTTTGGTGAAAAGAACATATGTTGTATATCCTCAATACTCTAAACTTCTAAATATATAATATTTAACCGAAAATCACGATATCCTGATGAATTCATAATATTTTCTAAAATATAAACAATTATAGATTTGAGCTGGATTCTAAAAACCTACAGAATTGAAATATTCTAAACATATTTTAAATCAAAACACCATCTAGCGGTAAACATGGTTCGATTCGAGTCAATTTTTTAATTGATCTATACCGTTCAAATCGATCAGTTCGATTAACTGTCAATTCAGTGTGAAAAAAATCCAATATTTTTGCTAGAAAATTTATGACGAATTTTTTTTGAAAATTTCAGATGAAATTTGTCGAAAATTTGTGACCAAATTCGTTTAAATTTTTTTGTAGTTGGAATATTTGTGTGGATGGAAAGAACTGAATATTTTTGCGAATGAAAAGTTCATAGGGTGTTTTATGAGTTTAACCAGCCTTAATAAGATATCATAAACAGACGTAACAGTTGTCTTAAATTTTTAATCCAAACAAGATGTTCTTACAAGACTTTGACACTTCACACCTCCCTTCGTCTTCTTAGTTGTCATTCCCCATGTGGAAGGTAACAACTACTTAATGGACCACAATTATGCCAATGAAAGGCTCTATTTTAATCTAAGATCCCTTTTAGGAGGATTCAATAACACAATAACATTAGAGCCGTCAAACACAACAAAAATAAATTTAAATTTTTTATCTAATAAATAAAATCAAATGTTCAGAGTTGTGATTAGAGAGAGAGAGAGAGTAGCGTAAATCAAATCTAGAGAATAATCCGTCATTATGGTAAAAAAAAAAGGCAAGGGAATTTTACATAGAAACAACATGCAATAAAAAAAAATTATTTATAAAATTTAAAAAAATTAATTAAAATAGTTAATGATATTTATAGTTATATTTTTTGAAAATATAAAATATTAATTTTTAAAAAAGCAAACCTAGGACACCCACAAACCACAAATAAAGGTTGGTCCACTTGACAACTTATCCCCATAATCGTTATCTCACGTTTTCAGGGGCAAATTGCCAAAACGTGGTTTGAGGGAAAAAAAAATATCAAATAGGTGTGTTCAGAGAAATAATTGGGGTGAAAAGTGGGCATTCCCGCTTTCCATACTAGTGGGAAGCAGGAGGCGTCAGAAATGCCGCTTGTAGAGAAAGTGGCATACGGTATTTTCCGTATAGCCACCGTATTCCGCCAGTATTCTGGGCCGAATCTGACCTAACACATGCTGCGTCAGTGAGCTGTCACGTCATGTCGGTGCATGTGAGTCGGCAGCAACCCATTTTCTTCGTTCTCTCTCTTTGTCAGCTCTCTCTCTATGCATTTTTTGGTTGTATTGAATGAGTGAAAGTTTGCAGGTGCAACTTTATTCATTGAGGGAAAAAGAGACAGCTTTATTCACGTGAAACATTGAATGGAGAGTTGAATTGAAAACAGATGTGTTTGGTGGAAAATAATTCAGGGTGGTTTGCTGTGTATATATTCAGATTGATGTTAGAAGCAAGCACATAAAAGTTTCTCTCCTTGTTTGTTAAAAAAACACAAGCTTGTTTCTCCAAAGGCCAAAGCTGAAACACAATTTTTTGGCCGGTTGTTTCCCAAACCTTAACAACTTCAATTTCTCAAACCCAATATCAAAAACCTTTCACTTAAATATATAACCATTTAAATACAGCATTTCGTAATACTGGTTCGTAAAGATTTTTATTAAAGGTATGAAATGTTCGTAATTTTTTTTAAAATTTTTTGCTGTAATCTTATTTTGGGTAATATTTATATTGCAGATTTGCATAATATTTGAAAAATATTAATATGTGAAGTGGAGGTATGTAATTTTAATATTAAGTTATTTTTTTTGTATATTGTATTAATATTAATTTTATATTTATTTGATTGTACACAAATATTTGTTAATATTAAGTCTTGTAATATAATTTTTAAAATGAGCACATAAGAAAATTTGGTCTAATTATAGTGTAACTGCAATTACTATATGTAGGTGAAATGTTGACAATAATTACGTTTTTATCTATGCAAATACTTTGTTGGTGTTTCTATCAAAAATGTTTATGTTAATATAGTGTAACATTATATAGTAGATGTATGTTAATACTTTTTAGTAGTGAATCCATGACATAATTATTTATGTAATTTTGTTAATGAAAAATATTTATTGTGAATACATGACATAATAATAATAATAATAATAATAATAATAATAATAATAATAATATTATTATTATTATTATTATTATTATTATTGTTATTATTATTATTATTACTTAAATACAATTTCATGTTTCAATTTTATTTGGTTTATGAATTTTGACAATTAATTATGAGAGCCAATAATTAAATGATGATGATTATATGATGATGATTGATAAGTGATTGGTGCAATTATTTCTCCATTCATTAGAATAAGAATTGGTTCTTAATTAATGATGGATTGTTTGTGAAGGAAGAGGCATACGTAAAGTGAACGTATTCCACTAGTATGGCTAGTGGAATTGCATTCTTTCAAAAAAAACCCTATTTGATAAATATTTATTTTTATACCTCTTTTTGATAATTTCTTTTTTTTTTACCGTCAATTGAGATTTTTTTTTTTGGGACATTAGATTGGTGAATTGCCCCACGTTTTCAACACATCTAATTCCTCTTCTTTCATATACAAACCACACTCCAGGAGGAGTCCTCCATAACCCCAACTCAATTAACCCATTACCATGGCACCCGCCATATCAATATTCGACTTCTTCATCTTCGTCCACCTTTTCACGTCCACTTTTGCTAACGACTTCTCCGTTATAGACTACAACCTTAACCACGACTCGCACCTTAAAAGACTGTACGAGATGTGGTTGGTGAAGCATGGAAAGAAGTATAATGGGTTGGGAGAGAAGGAAAAAAGGTTTGAGATTTCAAGGATAATCTGAGGTATGTTGAGAGCATAACAGAATGAACTTGAGTTATAAACTTGGGATGAACAAGTTTGCGGATTTGAGTAACGAGGAGTATAGGAGTATGTATTTGGGGAGGAGGTTTGAGAGGAAGACAAGTGTTTTGAGAGGGAATGGCAATAATAAAGAGAGGTATTTGTTTAAGGATGGTGATGTTTTCCCTGAAAGTGTTGCATTGGAGAGACAAAGGTGCTGTTGTTGATGTTAAGGATCAAGGACAGTGTGGTAAGCTTTTCTTATCAATATTATTGTCATGATTTGTGTTTATGATTGTGAGAAACTTTATTGCTTGTGTTTTTGGCTTTGTTTTGTGGCTGCTTTTTCTTGTGCCATTTTAAAAATGGGGTTAACTTCGTCTGAGATTTCCTCACTTATAAGTGACCGCAGTTAGACCTAAGTTGACTCGACTGACCAATTTGACACAAAGTTTAACGGATTTGTGTTGATATAAATGAGTTTAGATCGTAAATTGATTGACCTGTTTATAACACGTTAAAAATTTAGTTAAACAGATAAACCCGACAATCTGATTACGACCCGTTAAAATTTTATTAATAATTTTATAAAATAAAATATTTAAAACATATAAAAAATTTAATATAAAAGATATGAAAAAACATATATTAGACTATATATTTAAAAAAAAGATCTAAACATATATTTAGATTTAAAGTTTATGTGATGATAAATAAGTTAATTTTTAACTTATTTAACTTGTTATTGTTAACCCATATAAATAAATAGGATCAGATAATTCGTGTCAATTAAATCAGTCAATCGTGTTAGTGAATTTTCTATCGAATATCATTATTTATGACATAACGTTAAAAAAATTGAATTTGTGTCATTTGTCATGTTTAATCGTGTACTCTTTAGTCGTATTTTCGAGTACAAAATTGTCAATTTTATCTAATTGTGTTAGTTAAACGGGTTAATCCGTTAACTCGTTTATTAAATGGGTCGAGTTTGAGTTTCACTTTCTAACCCATTTATTAAATAGATTGAGTTTGAATTTGAGTTAATCGTGTTAACAGGTCATGTTGACCATACACGAACCTAACTTGTCAACCCGAATAGTCAGGTGATCTAACCCTAGTATTGGATAGTTAACAAGGTCTATAGCTATTACATGAAATTTTTGAAGTCATTTTGTTCTGCAACTATGTGTTTATAACGGGGATAAAGTTCAATTTTAGATTTAACATTTTGTTCAAAGAATAATATTAAGTTCAATCTTTTTTAAGTCTAGTTTGATACTTAATGTTTGCATTATAGTTAAATTCAGGGGCTTTAGTTAATAAAAATATGGTAGAATCTCATTTCTAGTAGGATAAGATTCAATTTTGGGCTTAACATTTTGTTTAAAGTATAATATTGAGTTCAATTTTTTAGTCCGATTCGATACTTACACTTTGTATTATAGATTGATTAGGATCTTTGCTTAATAAAAATATGGTAGAATCTCATTTCTAGTAGCAAAATTGATAATTTATAATGAAATAAAATCTTTTACGGTAGTTGTTACTCAAAATGAGTCATCTTTGTGAGTATGTTAAAGATTACAATTTAACAATTCATGTAATATTGATGTAATGTCGTTAGTAACACATAAGTTTCTACTTATTAGTGTATTAATCAACACTTTAATTGAGCTATAATGCAAATGTTAAACATTGAATTGAACTAAAAAAGATTAAACTCAATGTTATACTTTAAACAAAATATTAAGTCCAAAATTGAATCTTATCCTCATTTCTAGTAGCATAATTGATGATTTATGATAAAATAAAGTTATTTTCGATAGTTGTTACCCAAAATGAGTCGTCTTTGTGGGTTTTGTAGAAAAAAAAATAGAGTTTTAGTAAAAAAAAAAGGGTTTGCTTTAGTTTTTTTAAGTTATTTGGATAGTTTAATCTTAGTTATCATAATAAAATAATGTCGTTTTCAATTGAGTATGTTAAAAGTTGCAATTTAATATTACAATATAACAATGATGTAATACCTTTAGTAACACATAAACTTCTATTTATTAATGTACTAATAAATAACTTAATTGAGCTACAATGCAAATATTAAATATCAAATTGGACAAAAAAAAATTGGACTCAATATTGTACTTTCAAAAAAATATTAGGCTCAAAATTGAACGCTATCCTATTTATAAAATCTAATGATTGAGTCATGTATATTTGGTGAATGAGATAAGGTTTAGTTTTTGGCCTAATATTTTTTTTAAAATACAATATTAGGTTTAATTTTTTTTTCAAATTGAGTTTGTATTGTAATTCAATTTAAGGTTTCTTGTTAACAAAAATATGGTAACATCTTATCTTTAATAGCAAATCTAATGATTTCCAATGAAGCAAAATCGTTTTTAGCATTAGTTACTGAAAGGATAGTTTATTCCGCCCATGACGTTTGGTTGCCGAATAAATATAATTAAGTTAAAAAACTTAATTATGATTTATTTAGTTAAAGGATTAAATTAGAAACACTTTTGGTTTAGGGACCAAAGTGTAATTGTGCGTAGAAGGGTATCTATTCACCAATAGGTACCTCCACTTCTATATAAGCACCATTAACTCCCACATTCCACACTCATTCTACTCTTCCATCAAGAAGGAAGAAGAGAGAGAAGAGACACCTCTCTTCTCACTAAATAACCAACTCGGTGGTTCTCTCTCGGTGACCGGATTCCGGTGTAGGATCAGGTGCGAAACATTGCTCGTATCCCGACGCATATGCGCTTGTGGATACGAGCGTACTCTCAATGAGGTATCGTATTTCTCTGCTGTGCATTAAACGGAATTCCAGGTTCGACATTCTGTTCATTTTATTTAAGTGCTTTAATTAATTATATGTTAATTAATTAGTTTTATATATATGTGTTATATATGCATGTTCTTTCATTGGTATCAGAGCCGAAAGACTTATTTTTTTAGAATTATTATTCTGAATTGTTGTAGGTACCTTTGATGTTGTTTTTACGATTTATTGTGTATAATAGTCGTTGAATTTACGTCGAAAACCTTAGCCCGGTACGAATCCGAAAATAAAACGTTGGAATTTGGCAAATCCGACCACACCATTGAACTCAGGAGGCAGAAACCATGTGAAAAATGTATTTCATATCGTCGGAAAAGCCCTGGAAGGCGGCGCGTGGCGTGCACGTGCCACCTGAAGCTGCGGCCTGCACGTGGGACTCGATGAGGAATTGCTCTGGCTAGACAAAACGACCACTCGCCTATCGTTTTGAGAAACGACGTGTTGCTTGAACATGTGAGCGGTTGAGTGTTTAGTTACATCGCAAACGACACGTCGTTTTGCACATCGAACGGTTAGTCGTCTGACCTGCAACCTGACCCAGACCTGACCCAACGCGGCAACTGACCCACGACCTCAACCCAACCCATGAACAATGAAACGTTATGTCATTTAAGAGAAACGACCGATCGTTTCACCCGACCCGAACCGGCCACCCGACCAGCACCTCGACCTGTCCATTGACCCGCGCTTCAGCCAATCAAAGGTCGAAACGTGGCATGCGTCGATGGCCTGCGACTGGCCAAACACACGCGCACGATCAGAGTATTTGTCCACGCGCAGTGGCGCATGGAGGCACGTGTGGATGTTCCCGAGGCCAAAATTTTCCAAATTTTTGAGAAAATTATTATTTACAATATTCTAGAATTTTTGGTATATTTTGTGTAAATTTTTGAATTCCAGAAATATTATTTCCATTTAAAATTAATTAAAATTTTGTATTTTAATTAATTTAAATGTATCTATGGGTCAAATAAAATTCTAATAAAATTACAATAAGTTTGTAATAGGTATTAGAACTTGATTATATGATTTTTTTATATTTTCGACGTAATTCTATATGTGTTATAGAATAATTAATTAAAATTATGTATTTTAATTATTGTAAATATAATAATTTGTCAAATAAATTCTAATAAATTTATATTGTGAATATAATACGACTTAGAAATTTATTATGTAATTTGTTACATTGTAGAAATTATTTTATATTCGTTATAAATAATGTGAATCACTAAATGTCTGCGAACGAGATCCGCAAGCGTAAAAGAAATTGAATTTCAAATTCTTTCTTCGAAATCCTAAAATTAAGGAATATTTTTCTTTTAAATTAATGATTGCATTGTTGAAATTAAAATGTGTTTTTAACAAAATCAACAATGAAATCCAAAAATTATTTTTGAAAAGAAAATTTATTTCTTAATAAAGGTATGATTTGGCAGAATTTTTGAAAATCGTAAAATATTCTTCAATGTGAAAATATTTACGAGTTTTTGGTTTGGAAAATTCCGGAAATGAGCGAAATAAGATGTAATATTGTGAAATTGGATGCAATCCAATAAATTATATTTTAAGAACCACTGTATGATCTTAGTGACCAACGTGGTAATAATCGGGACGTGATATAATTGCGATGCTAAGTTTGCGAAGCTGAGACGTAATTGCATAATTATGCAATCGAGATGGTAGTTTTTCGAAAATCAATAAATTGGTTTTAATGATTTGACAAGGTTTAAGTAATAATAATTACTTATGCTAATTAAGTTAGTCTTAATTAAAATTATAATGGGTATGGTGATTGGGCTTTAACTAAAATTTTGTGGACGTTTGAATATTTAGTATATTCATCGAGGTAAATTTTAGTAAATCGAGAAAGATTTAAGTAATGAGAATTACTTATAATAATTAATACGGTATTAATTATTATAAGTAATATGGTCTTGGTTTGAGTGTTTTGGGTAGTATAGAATTTCCCACAAAGATTATGCGTTAATTTTTGAAATTTTATTGTGATGTTCATTGTGTGTGCATACGTGCTTTGTGGACGTAATAACTTATTGTGTAATAAGTTGACAACACCATTCGTTGTGTATTGGCTAGACTTAATAAGAATTAAGTCGTAAAATACCATTCGTTTGGTATTACAATTTTAGTTCTATGTTCATTATTAATGTTTAATAAGTTTAAATATTATTTGGGCCTGTAAATTGTTTAGTGCAATTTATTAGAAATGTCGTATTTCTAGATAAATAAAATTTTTTGTAATTTTAGTTTATCACGGAATGAACATGAGTTTACTAAGTTATGGTAACTTAGAAAATGGAACTAAAATAGAATTTACTATTAATAGTTAAATTTTGGTCTAGTGTTTGTATTAGCCCAAATATTTCTGTGGTTCGAGCACATTGTGCACGGAGCTCGTTTTATGTGAACCAAACACTAGATTAAAATTTAATGTATGAATAGTAAATTCAGTATAATGCTAAAATTCCTTATTACGAAAGCAATAAATTATATAGTATTTATTTATTTATTTATTTATTTGTGTAATATTTATTTTACTATTTTCTACTCCTAAAAGTCGATTAATATTAAAGTAAACGTAATCGCGCGTTAGGCTTAGGTAGTATTAATCGCATAGGTTGAAAATTAGTTATCCAAATGCACGATTAGAAACTAAGTGTTTTTAATGCCTTGATTTTTTAGAGTCAAAATTCAAGTAAATACTATAGGCTCTACATAATTTTGGATTTATGCGAAATGGAATAAGTGAATTCCATTGTGTACATCATTGTAATTTGTGTAATAAATGATGAATGAGCTTACTAAGAATCATATTAGTATCAGATTTAATGGATCGATGGATCGAAGTCTAAGACTTCTACATTTGATACCTAAACACAAGTGTTGTGTATAAAGCTTAAAAGCTTATATGATTCATGAATTAGTAAAATTAGTTAGTTGGTAACTAATGCGCATAAATACACCAAAAAGATGTTATCTATTCGTTAAGGTGGTTTATCCTAGTGGGAGACATATGGAATAACAACCTAACTTGATAAATATATGAGATTAGTTGTCAAGAAGGTTCTTAGAAAGAAAGTTTAGAACTTTCTTAAACTAAGGGACAGTGGTAAGGAATAAGCTTAAGAATTGGAATTCTTAAGAATTGAGAAATTTGTTAAGCTAAAGTGTTGTTTTAAACATGAAATCAAGATGTTTTAGCAAAATACCTTGATTACTCAAAGTATCGAACTTTAGAGTTTACACTTTAAAGTGTGAAGTGTATCATGTTTAAATATGTTGTTTTGTGTTTCATCTTTCGAAGATGATAAATTCAAAACTTAATCCTACTTGTTGAAGAATTAAGTAGTCTTTATTAATGTTTGAAGTATCTAAGTGAGATCAGTAAAACACCTCCATAGTGACACGAAAAGTGGGAGATAAGAAGTAATTAACTTATTAAAGTGAGTCTTGAAAAGTTAACATCTTCTTTAGCGTAACACTTAGGTATTAACTTATTAAAGTGCGTCTTTAATAGATCTTTCAATGATAGCATTTTTGTTTACATTATGTTTGAGTATGGACTACGATTCCCTAATAAGTTAGAGATAAATTTTATCATTATTGTTCTAAGCATTATCTTAGTGATAATCTCATTGTGTGTGACTATAGCCGAAGTTAGCCTAGATTATTTTGAACGAGTAGCTAATAGTTAGGGTGTTAGGAAATTCTTTAGGTTAAACTGCCTAATTGTAGTTGATGTTTGTTGCGATGAACTATTAGTTTTAGCTGAATTCTTACTGTAATCCAATTTTTATTGTCGTTAGTTGATGATAAGTTTGAGGGGTAGGCATAGGGGCCTATTGTGTTCATCATTTTTGTGATATGACTATTATCGTAATAGTCGTAGTTGCTTAAGACGTATCACATAAACGAGAGCATTTAGTTGCTTCTTGAATCTTGTTTGTCAAGATATGATTCAATCAAAGAAGCAGAGACCGACTAATGTCGTGAGTAGATTTGATTGAAGTCTAAGCTCAAGTGATGATGTGGATTTGAACATAAGATGTTTATTTCCAATTGCATAATATGAGTTATGTGAATATAAGAAAGAATCATTCTTCTTAATCATGTTAAGATGTATGTTGGCTCACGCCACATGATCTTTAACATACCCTCAAAGATTGTTGCTTGTGATTCTTGTGAAGTTTGTGATTTAGTCAAGAGAATGACAAAACTACATTGTTCATGAGATGTTTCCAATGAACACATGAATTTTGGTCATAGAAGACTGAAATTATATGTGAAACGCTTTAAGTAAGATACTGAATTGTGTCATGTGGACATATATTCTCATTGGATGATATGAGTAGACTTGTATAAGCGAGTGTAAGTAAAGAGTATAGGTAATCAATTCTTCATGAATAGATTTATGAATTGGAATAAAATGGATGTGTCCATGTTTGTATGAGATTTTATGACTATTTTTTCTTCATGATCAGTCCATTCGAGTGGGAGAATTTTTTAGAAAGAAAAGGAATTTATGGGCAAAGTATTTTTGAAATATTTTATGGTTATGATTGAGAATTGCAACCACATCTTCTTTGAGTGTGAATGGTCCTGATCTTAATTGTAATGGATATTAGTTTCAGTGGAAGCTAGGTGTTCTTTACTTGTGTGAAAATTTTTGAGTTTTTGAATTCGAGAATTGAACTTAATCCTAGTAGTTTCTTAAATTCAGTGAAAGTTTTAGAGCTTAATTCCAGTGTCAGTGTTCTAAATGTGAAGATAATATTTTAGCGACATATCTTTAAGTTTTGCAAACGAGTAATTTAAAGAGTCTTGAAGCAACAATTATATGTTGAATTGTTTGTGATTCTTTTAGTAACTCCATTTGTTGAGAATATGCCGTCAAAGCTATCTCATCCAATTTTTCCTATGTTGTTAGATTTAAGTAATAAGAATGTAAGTGACATCTGTTGGATAAAAAAAGTTGAGTACTGGTTGATCTAACTAAAACAATGAGAACAAAGTGATATTATTTTTGAATAAGTTTTAGTTATGTGCTAAAATGGTGTTGAGATCATGTTAGATACGAAGTCCAATGCGATAAAGTTAATGAAAAAGCATTAATAATCGCAAATTGATGTGTGCTATAAATGCTATAAATATTTGATGAAAACATGCTAAATGTTAATTATTGCTTTGAAATAAGTCTTCTAAAAGAAATAAAACCTATATTATGATGCACCATTAATTCATGTAATAACACATTATCTTTTATACTACGTACTGTAATTTATTTTGAATTCTATGGTGAGTTTAAGTTACCATCTTTGAATTAGAGCTCAAGTTTAATATTTGCGGTTAGTAAATAAGCAATGCAATAATGTGGTCGACTCGACAGTATCTTTTCAGCAAATATTTGCTGGTCGATGTAGCTGAAGGCATATATATAATTGATGTTCCAGATACGATGATTTTACAGGCAAGTTCGTGGTGTTAATAATCTATTCAAAATTATTATTACGCAGCAATCAGAATCGAATTTTGAGAGTTTAAGTTGTAAGTCCAGAAATAAAATTATAAAATTACAACATGTTTTATACCCTTTGAGATATGGTTACTTTTATTTATAAAATTACAACATGCTGGTCGTAATTAATGACTAATCTAATTATTCTTTGAGATATGGTTACTTTTATTTATAATATATATATTATTTATATATTTTTATAAAGTGAGATGGGTTCGAGACAGAAATTGCGGTGGGTGGGTGTATTGAATACTAATCCCGTCTTATCCTATCACTTTTAATTTTGAATTATGAATGTCTCGTTCTGTTTTTATAAAATATTAAGAAACTTTTTTCGTTAAGGTTGAATGGAATTGAATCACCGTAAGTATGATTTTTTGCCATCCTTAAATTACGGAACTTGATGAATAATTTAAAAATCCATTTGAAAAGAGAGATTTTAAAATTCTTAATTCAAATTGTACCAGGTACATGCTTGCCTAGGTATAACTATAGCTAGGGTTGTTCACGAGACTCGGAGATTTTTTATCCGATTTGAAGATTTGTTCTGATAAAATTTGAACCAAAAATCGAAACCGTTAGGTCTCATTTCGTCTTGTCCCGAAGAATCGAAACTATAACCGAAAAGAAAATGAATATATATATATATACAAACTTACATAATTCCAGTATGTAATAATTTATTAAATAAATTGATCTACTTATTAGTAAAAATTGGAGTAATTTAATCTCCACTAATTCAAGGTTAAGTTCATTGAACATTATTAAAAAAATGACTGAAATTTTAGTAATAAAGTTATAAATACTTTAAATAACATGTTTAATATTCTTTAATTTTCATAACTTTCAAGTACGTACTAATGAAGATGATGAAGAAGATACTTTAGATTTAACTTGTAATAGAAAGAATGATGGTCACAAATTATTATTTTTTTGTTCCATTTTTTTTTAATTTTTTTTTGTTGATTTGTGTTACTTGTAATGAATATTCACCTCGTCCCGTAACAATTTTATCCGTCCCAAAATCTCCGTTCTCCATTCTATTCCGACTCGAAAATCTTAAAACGTGATGAAACATAAATTTTTAATCTAAGAGACGGATCTAAATTTTAAAAAATAAAATTCACAAACCGTAGAATGAGACTAGAAATTTGTAATCTTCGTCCCGTGAACATCCCTAGCTATAGCGGATATAAGGAATTATTGAAGGTATAAAGGAGTGATCCGATGTTAATGGAGGGAATATTACCATATAAAAATGCTGTTCAATGGATGTAGTTGGACGGAATGTGTTATTTTTATAAGTTGAGATGTTAAGTTGGAGAAAATAAAATTAAGTGTCACATGTTTTTACTTAAAACACGTGTCGAGATTCTCATAACTTAAACCAAAAGCAATTATTAGTTGACTTCACAGCTTTAACATTATTTAGGAGTGGTCGAATAGCAGCATTATCAAAACAGAACATGTCCTACTCCCCAACATTTAATTAATGAGTAATGTTATTTCAATAAATTTTATTTAGATAAAATTAATTAACATTGACAAAATATCTATAATATCTTTGTAATAAAATTTGAAATATAAAAATTTAATTATAAATAAATAATCTTTTCAAGAAAAATTAGTTAAATATAATAAAAAAAGTGTGTTGAGAATAACTTGAAAAGAAAATTTACGCCACTAGTTAGTATTATATTGGGAACAAGCAAAGCTTTCTCTCCATGTTAATTGGAGAATGGATATGGGAACAAGACTAGCATGGACAATGACGAGAGGTTGACACCGAAACCAATGAATGAAAACTTGGAAGTGCTGAGATAACACAGGTAGAAAATGCAACAAAGAGGGAAAACATATCAGGCCTACACCTGCTAGTTCGTACAAAAGAACATCTCTTTTAATTCTACTTATTATGGTAACAAATCAAATTAAATTATCAAAAAATATGATTTCTTAAAAATTAATTATTTATTTAAACTTTTATTATTTAATTAAATTAATTATATTAATTTTATAAACTTTTATTACAAATAATATATTTAATTTGACATTAAATGAAATTTTTATTTAATTTATGATTTTATTTTATTTTTTATTCAATCATTGTCTTTTTTATTTTAATTTTTATAAATTTGTATTAAAAATAATATTGTTTAGAAAAAAAATTTCATCCTAACTCTTATGTATGTACACATAATTCAAAATCATGTTCTTAGAATGTAAGCACTAATTTTTGTCTCTTTTTCTTTGCGATAATAAGTTTTTAAAAGTTCATAGGATTGAGAGATGAAAAATTGTTACTTTAGAATACACTTATTTAGGATGTTATATTTTTTAGGTATTTATTTTTGACATGTTATGTAACATTCCGGAAAAATTTCCATGATAAAATAAAATTAAATAAATGTGAAAACATTAGTACACAAAGGTATATGAAAAGTTGACGTAAGGTTGACGTGAAATAAAGTAATTAAAATTAAATTAAAAAAAAAATTTGGCTGACGTGGAGTACGCGCAATGGGCAGTGAAGTACGCGCAGTGGGCAGTGAAGTACACGCAGTCGCTACGACCACGCGTAGTATGTGACCACCGCGCGTACTATGTAAACAGATTGAAAAAAAATAGAAATGACACCATTTCTGGAATTAAGGAAAGTGGAGCCCAAAATACATGTTAAATACACCATTATAGCAGAGAAAATGTGTAGGAAAAACTGGGATTAAGGTTCTAAGCAAGGGAGGAAATTCTGGAAAATTTTGGAGGAAAATTCTTGGGAGAGTTTGCATTCAAAGTAAAGGTAAGATAAAGTTAGGTATACATTTGGTTGATTTTGAGTTTATGGTTGAGTTTGATGAATTTAAAAGGGTTGAATAATTTCTAGAAATTGACGAATTATGTTGCTGAAAAATTAGAATTTATGTGGGAGTATGTTAAGATGAATTTATGTATGTTAAGTTGGTAGAAAATGGTATAAACTTAAGGTTTACAAATGGTTGATTGTTGGAAATGTAAAGCTTATTAATTGCATGTATTGGATGAATTTTTATACTGAAATCATGTGTTTATGAGTGGATAAAAATCTATAAGACAGAAGATAAATAGAATAATTTTTAGAAGATTGATTTTAGTATGTAAAGTTTGAGAAATGGTTGATAGTTGGTTGATTAAGAATGGATAGTGTTGGAATAAACTCTTCAAAGGATATTTAATAATTTTTGGTATCTTATGAATGACATACAGATTAATTTTAGGAATTTTGGGAAGGAACTTAAGGCTGTGTGGATTGTGGAATTATCTTGGAATTGGAGGTAAGTGTTTTACACTTACGAATTGATTCGCATTTTGTATTTTTATGCTTAATTTATTAAATATAAATGCCTAGGATAATATATATATTTGTTAGATGAATTTCCAGAAGAAAGAAATATGGTATTATAGTTTTAGTATGAAGAAAATGAAGATTTGATGGTTGATATATGGTTTAAGTTTGGTTTAAGAGAGGAAATTAGAGTCTGTCAAGCATTCTGTAACTTGAGAAAGTATGCGGACTGGGCCTGAAGTACGCGCTGTCGTTACGAGTATGCGTAGTTTAGGCTGACCACGAATTTGTTGAACCTGAAGTACGCGGAGTGGACGCGACCACGCGTAATCCATACCACCCTGCGTAGTTTCATAAAAACCGGAAATTAATGGGCTTCAGCCCGAAATCCATATTTTAACCAACCCAAATATTTTGAATCAGCCCAATTCCATTTTTGACAAATTAAAGAGCCCAATTCTATTTATAACATATAGGGAATAATTATTACAGATTTGAACCCAAATATACGGTCTGAGAATAATCCATTTTCTCTATAATAATTCTGTATACTGAAAATAAAATGGGTACCTAATAATACCCAATTTTACAATAGAAAATAAAAAGAAAGAATGGAGAGACAATTGGAATAAAAATAAAATAAGAAAAAGAATTGTT
>CANYCX011241652.1:0-24988 GCA_948193385.1 Breynia disticha f. nivosa
AAAAAGATCAACAAAGTATAATTTAATTAATCACACAACAATTCAGTTCAAATGAAACAAAATAACCTGCATATTGTTCAAATAAGTACAACATTGATCTTTTAACTAAATCTGAACAACACATATTAAAGAATACATATATTAGTTCATAACAATATCAAAACCTCCAAAAAATGTATAAAAATTAGTTAAACAAAGTTAAAACGAAGAAAAATCACACAATTTACAGAGACAAAACCGAAATGACAAATGAAAGAACATGCATATATATAACACATATATATAAAACAATTAATTAACTAATAATTAATTAAAGCATAAATAAAATGAACAGAATACGCACACCTGGAATTCTGTTCAACGCAGCGGAAGAGAAATACGATACCTCGTTGAGGGCACACTCGTATCCACAGGCGCAAAGCGTCGAGATACGGGCAATGTTTCACACCCGATCTTACACTGGAAACTGAACCCGAGAGAGAAACCACCTGTTGGTTTCTTTGAAGAGAAGAGACTCTTCTCTCTCTCCTAACTTTGGTGGAGAATGTGGAGAGTGAGAAATGAGGGATGAGAGGGGTATTTATAGAAGTGGAGGTACCATTTGGTGAAATGATACTTTTCCACGCATAATTATCCTTTGGTCCCTAAACCAAAATTCTTTCTAATTTAATCCTTCAGCGAAATAAATTATAATCAAATCCCTTAGCTTAATTATATTTATTCGGCAACCCAAACGTCATGGGCGGAATAAATTATCCTTTCAACTAACTATAACAATAAAATACCTAATTAAAACTAAAAACAATTTGAAAAACTTAAAACTACGAAAAAACAAATCGAATAAACAATTAAATTCGAAAAACATTAAAAGAACAAAGTAAAATAGAAAAAACCTCGTTCCAATCATCCTTGTGAGAAATCTCTTTGTTCTTTCTTTTCATCATTTGTTAACTTTCGAAAACGACAAAAAAAATCGGAAGAAACGCATCAAAATGTAACCTAAACAACCAAAAGAAGAAGCTATATTGCTAGTTTGGAAAGTGAATATCAAGAGAATATGTGTAGAGATAAAACAGAAGGAAACAAGGAGTCTATTTGTATAAAAAAAGTTTTATTAACTTTTTATGTGTAAATTTCCCATAATACTCTTTTTCAGCAATCAAGATAGTCATTTGGGTATAATCTTAAACTTAAACTCTAAATATGCATTTTCATAAAATAAAAATTCAATGTGTGCATTTATTTAAAATAAAATCAAATAAATGTATTTTTTTAAATTGTGAAAACTAAAAGGGGTATGACAGATAATTAGCCAAAAATATTTTAAAGGAGCTTGCGTAGGTAACTAAGACTTTTTTAATGCACAGATTAGGTGTCTATTTACTCGCAAAAGGCCAAAAATTTTAGTTGACTACTCCACTGGCTACTAATTAATTTACGTTTATATGTTTAGTATTTTATATACTTCTCGATCTCGCTACTTTGTCTTTTGTTAATTAAGCTTAAACCTAAATCCCTACCTTTTGTTAATTCAACTCAAAATTGTAATTTGCCTTATATTTTAATAGACATTATTTTTATATTAATTTATTTATCTTAATATATAAATAATTTTTTATTTTATACATATTATTTGTCATGTAAAAACTATTTGTATTTCTGTCAAATTAATGATATTTTTATTTTTTTTAATATAACATGTTCATTTAAGTATTTATTATCTAATTAAAATAACTCATTAAATAAAAATGATATTGTAAAATTACATAATAACTATTACTTACAATCAACTTATTCACTAGTTTCTTTATTATCTTAACTTACACAAAATTGCCATTTAATATGAGATGGATGATGGAATAATAAGAAAAGAAATTGAAAGCAAGTGTTGTTGGCAATTGCAATGTGGCAATCAGTTGCAATGTGGCAATCAGACCAAGCATCAAAATTATAAAAATCAAAGTATGTTAAGCTTAATCGTAACCATTCTTTTCTTAAGCTACAAACAAATTATGGTCATAAGATGATGCATTTATCAAGAATTCAACTTATAGTATTGTATTGTTTGTAGCCATAAAAAGATCGTAGCCAAGATTAATGTCCAACAGAGATTCTCACCAGTCGGTCTACAATATCTGAGTTAGTTCCTTGTCGACAAGTGCATGCACGTCGCATCACATCACTCCCTGCCTTTTAGGGTTTTCACCTCCAAAACGATTATCTCCATGGAATTTTTACTATAAATTCTTTTGAAAAAAATGACTCAATAAGATAATAAAATAAGACAGTAAAATATAATAAAAATAAATTAAAATTTTATTTAAATTTATTTTTATTATATTTAACGATAATTTTAGTATATTATCTCATTAAATTCTTTAAAAAATACTCATTAAAATTCAGCTAATCTCATCTCCCCTCATATTTCCATGTGCGCATCATTTGTCCCTTCCGTATCTCCCATCCTAACTATATTTATATCATTTATGCAAGCGGTGTTGGTTTTAAATATACTTATCCTCCTTCAACATATTCCACATTTCTCCTACTGCAACTTTTCACAAATGTGTTATTTTTTATTAATTACCACCTACTTCAACATTTTACCAATCAATTTATCGCAAATACTCACAAATCCTATCCTCAACGCACGTAGCTGCTTAGAGTTTCATTTGGAGGAGGTTTACAAAATCAGGAGAACAAGATGTCGAAAGAGCCACTTCTAAACAAAAACGTAGAAGAACCAGAAACAGAACCATCTAATTCCCAAGCCACGCCAAATCTACACCAATCTCTTATCAGATACTTGTATATTGGTCACTTCTTGGCAAGATGGGATGCCAGGTTTGACATTAATTCATTGCTTCTCAACAGATTTTGTCAGTGCTGCTCATGTTATCTGTATGAATTCACTCCAAAAACCTTCTTAGTGATTATCTGTATGAATAATAATAACATGTGAAATACCCTTATAAACATCATATACATTGAACTTAAGTGTTTGTGATTTAGAAGTTTTATACGGTCATGCAAAATTAATTTGATGGAAATCATCAGAAAACGCAATGAAGTTTTCTTCAACAGCTCTCTGAAGCTATTTTTTTTTTGTTTTCTACAGATTGTGGGAATTCTCAGTTGGTCTTTACATGATAAATCTTTGGCCAGATTCTTTAATCCTTCCTGCTATTTATGGAGCTCTTGAGTCTGCCTCCACTGCTCTGTTTGGTCCCATTATTGGACAATGGCTAGAGAAGTTGTCTTATGTAAAGGTTTGTTTATATCAAGAATTTCTAGTTCATGAAAAAGTTTCAAATTCTCATCTGAAAATCAAAATCTGCTCCTAAAAGTTTCAAACTGAACTTTTCTTCTGACTTCATGTTGACAGGTTCTAAGAATATGGTTGATAACCCAGAATTTGTCTTTTATTATTGCTGGAGGCACGGTTATAGCATTACTAATGTTTCCAACACTGAAGACCACAAATTTCACTGTATTCGTTTCATTAGTTACGTTAACTAACATATCTGGAGCTGTTGGTGTGCTTTCCACACTTGCTGGCACCATCTTGATCGAAAGAGAATGGTGATTATTAAATCTTGGAATACAATTATATAATCTAGTAAATGGAAAATACTTTCCTGTAGTCTAACATGTTATCGTCTTAATGGCTTTTAAGGGTGGTGGTGATATCAGAAGGCTATCCTCCGGGGGTATTGACGAAGAATAATTCAGTCATAAGAAGAATTGATTTAACATGCAAGCTTCTCACACCTGTGGTTTCTGGCCTCATAATGAGTTTCGTATCGGTCCAAGCATCAGCAATGGCTCTTGCTGCCTGGAATACTACGGCAGTTTGGGTAGAATATTGGCTTTTTATGTCTGTTTATAAAGGGGTTCCAGCTTTATCTGCAAGCAGTGAAAGAAAGATATCAAGAATTTCAAGGAGAGATGCTCAAGACAGAATGTCTCATCCTTCTGAAACAATGAGCTTGCCTAGTGAAGAAGTTTCAGAAACTCCTAAAAAAGACTGGAGAGGGAAAATAGCAGATTGGGTTTCTAATGCATCATGTGTTAGTGCCTGGAGAGTGTATTTACAGCAAGATGTAGTCCTTGCTGGAGTATCTCTTTCTTTGTTGTATTTCACTGTTCTCAGGTAATGAATTCCAACATTTTCTTGTTTTTTCGACTTGGTATTTTTGTTGGTTCACAAAAGATATAAATAAAAAGTCGATCAAACTTGCTTTTATTTTTCAGCTTTGGGACTTTGATGACAGCAACATTAGAATGGGAAGGTATACCTGCGTATGTGATTGGAATTGCACGAGGAGTAAGTGCAATGATCGGCATATCTGCAACAGTTGTGTATCCAATTCTACAATCTCATATTTTCACAATTAGAACAGGCCTCTGGTCAATGTGGTCTCAGGTATTTTTTTACAACTCTCATAACACCAGTCTTACTTAACAAGTTGGTTGAACGAGATATGAATCTCAAAGAAATTGAACATTCGCATAAGCTTCTTAATTTGTGGATTTTTTATGTGCAGTGGAGTTGCCTTTTAGTGTGTGTAGCTTCAATATGGATAAAAAATAAAGTTGTATCAGCATACATGTTGATGGCTGGAGTGGCAACATCTCGACTTGGCTTGTGGATGTTTGACTTGTCTGTTATCCAACAAATGCAGGTGAAGTAAAACTAGAATGAATATTTCTCTGATATGTATGGTTTCACAATTCCTTCTAATTTTGGGGTCTCGCAGGATCATGTTCCTGAATCGGACCGCTGTGTGGTCGGAGGTGTTCAGAACTCACTTCAATCAAGCTTGGACTTGTTGGGTTATATCATGGGAATAATTGTCTCCAAGCCTCAGGTTATCCTGGAACACAAATATTTCTTCAAATAACTATTAAGACACTCAAAAAATACAACTAAAATTAAAACTAGAAATCTAACAATTACATAAACGAGATTGATATCTAAATGTTGATTTATGTTCAGGATTTCTGGGAATTGATATTAATATCATTTTCGACTGTATCGTTGGCGGCATTACTCTACAGCCTGTATGTGTATCGCGAGAGGAAGCACCTCTTTCACTTTGAGAAGCTGGCGATGATAATAAAATGCGGGTGATTCGGAGTCCTCAGAATGCGTATACAATGTCAAATAGTAAGGCTTTTCACAAATTAATGTACCTCTTAAATGACGATCTACTTTGGATCGGATTCATCACAAGACATGGTATTCACATATCGGTTTTGTGTTGTGTTAATTTATTTTAAATTTTAGTAGATTATAAATGTGTCGATTCATTTAAGAATCAAACTCATTTACATTTTATTTAAATTTAACTTATTTAATTTTGTGTTGTATTAATGTGAATTTAAAGTACTGCTATTTATCACTCCATTAATATGATAAGTGATAACCCTTTGTTTAATTTAAATGGACAAGCTTCAATTTTGGTATCCTAATCTTATATGATGAGTAAAGTTTTGTATTCAATTTTTAGGGTAGTTTCAATCGATTTTTAACGTTTACACCATTTTTCAAGTTAAAACCTCGGTTTGTCCACAAATACACAAATTTAGGGTCACTAAATCAGACGTGGCATAATTTTTTACAACTGAAAACTATCATTATTTGAAAAAGATGGAGAGGGAATTCTCAAATAATTGGCAGAATAATAGTTGTTTTTCATTGATTTACAAATGATTACAAGACGTGTATTTATACAAGTAAAAGCTCGAAACATACTAATATCGTACAACTGAAAATAGAGAAACAAAAATCTACAACTTGCATGAATAGGCGAGAAAGCTTTTTATATGTAACTGAATCTTGAAATGCTTCTTGCTGACTCAGACTAAAGAAAACATTCTAGAATTAGTGAATGGAACATTCTGGAACAACAACTTCTAGCCAATCCTAACTAACTTGAATCATAAACTTAAGAGCCTCCCTCAAGCTGAAGCGAATAAAATACATTGAGAAGGTTCAGCTTGGATATATTGAATGTAAAAGCTTCAGGAGAAGGGGCTTCAAGAAGCAGTCAACCAATTGATTCTGACTTCAAACTGACAGTAAGGAAATGATCCCTCACTGTAATTTTTCTCTGATATGATGACAGTTAAAATCAAGTTGCTTTGTTTTTTCATGAAAAATCGAGTTGTTGGCATGTTAGAGGAATAGCAACAGAATGTGGCAGTTGAAGATTTTGAAGAAGTACAAAATCCATTGAATCACACAAGCTGTGACAACAAGTGCATGATACTCAACTTTGGATGATGAATGGGACACACTAGATTGCTCTTTAGCCTTCTAAGAAGTGCGATAATTTCAAAAAAAAAAAAATACAATAACCTGTCATTGATTTGCGAGTATCATTACAAGTACCTCAATCAGCATTAGAGTAAGCTTGAAATTTAAGACAAGGTCCATATGCATAGAATAGACCTCATCCAATACTGGCCTTGAGATATCAAAGGACTCTATGAACTATTGCTAAGTGATCTTCCATAATTCTTGATAGAAATTGTGATAGTTGTCGAATAGGAATTGTTTGGTCGTGTATTTGTCAATCATAGATGTTTCCTAACCAACTTTCTATACACTATAGGATCATATAACTATGTTCCAACAGAGGTCAACTTGTAATTCTGAGTCATAGGAGTTGAAGTAGGCTTGCAATCAAGAAATCCAATGTCCTTTAGTAAATCCAAAACAAATTTCTTTTGGAAAGTGTGAAGTCCCTCTTGAGAATGACCCACCTCGAATCCAAGGAAAATTTTGAGTGCTCCTAAATCTTTAATCTTAAAAAAGTCACGAAGATATGATTTAATATCAGCAACCAACTGCATATCATTGCTGACCACAATACAATCATCGTAATAAATGAGTAAAGCAATGAAAGATGTGTTAGTTTTATTAACAAACAGAGAATGATTAGATGGAACCATGTGAAAGTTCCACGAAATCAATTTTGATGATAATTTCTCATACCATTGGCAAATAGCCCATTTGAGGCCATACAATTTTTTTTTGCAATCGAAGAAAGTTTTCAACAGGAATAACATAACCTTATTGTGGATTCATATACACCTCCTCATGAAGATCACCATAAAGAAAGGTGTTGTTGGCATCAATCTGATGAATGATCCAATTGTGACTGGAAGCAAAAGTAAGAATTATTCGTATAGAAGTCATTTTATCAACTTGAGAAAAAGTATATATCAATGTAGTCCAAACCAACTTGCTGAGTATTGCCTTTGGCTACAATCTTATCCTTGCAATGTTCAATCTAACCATTAGCAAGGTACTTGATACGAAAAACATGCTTTGCAATAATCAAAATCTTGTAAGGAAGAAGATCCACAACATCCCAAGTATGATTATCTTCAAAACCCTTAATGTAACATCCTGGATTTTTTCGTATTAAAATGATGAAAAATAAATGCTTAGACTTAGGTATATGAAGGTTGATTGAAGGTTGATACAAGGATTATACGAAATAACCAAGGAAAAAGGAGAAATACTTAAAATCAGAGAAGTATGCACAGTGGGAGGAAAGTACACGCAGTGGGCACGACCACGCGTACTTTTCCATCCACCACGCGTTCTCTACTGTTTTCTGGAAAAAAATATAAAGTTTGCTCGATTCAACCGACATTCAAGAATTTTAATTAAAACCAGCAGAGAAACATCAGAGGAGGCCGAGAAACATCAGAGGACTTGATCTTGAGGAAGAGGAAGTGATTTAACAAGAAAAATCTTCAATTATTATAAGAATCCAAGTCAATAAGGTAAGGTTGATGTTAGGTTTGCAAAGAGGTTATGAAGAGTATACTGAATTTGATGATTTAGGATGTTTGAATTGAAATTGTTGCTGGAAACATATGATGTTGAATGATTAGAGCTTGAATAACTTGTTGTGTATGAATTTGAAGATGGAAATTATAATAAGAATGGATTGTAGGAAGATTACCTTATAAAGGGAATTGTTGGAAATGTTGACATATGGATGATTTAAGAATTAAAAAAGATTCTTTGATGATTCTAAGTAAAGAATTAATGGGTGAATGATTAGTTAATGGATTGTATATGATTAATTACATACAAGAGGATCTGTACAACGGTTAAGTGGATTTTGATTCGGGGTTTAAATTGTCGATTTTGCTTATATTTAAGGTAAGTGTCTTATGCTTAAGTGTAAGTGTTCCTATGCTTACTAAATTGGTTCGTAAAATAATTCCTATGTAAGAAGGTACTTTTCTTTAGGCTTATATAGTTGTAAATATACTTGGCCTATAATGTTGTGTTTGAGATTGCTAGATATAGATGAATCATATTGAAAATGATATGTTTATGGTTATATGTCTTAGTTGACATATGATTGACATTTATACATTTTAGTGAAGATATGGTTGATTATTGATTGATTGTTGAAAAGCATATGTTTGTTTAATGATTATGAAAAGTATTGGATTGCTTATTGAGCATGACATTGTTATTGAAATGATGAGTTGACTATGGATTGGTGACATTCTTATTTTGAATGTGTATAAGTATGCTCTTTTGATTATAATTGACATATGGTTGATAATATGTTGTTATTGAGGAATGGATTGCTTTGTGATATGTATATAAGCATGTATTGCTTATAAATCATACTTGATTGAGTTTGAGACATATGAATGCATTGTACATTCATTGTGTTGCATTCATTGTGTGACACTGAGATTTATATCTTAGGCTAGTCCTAAGGATTATTCTGAAAGAGATCTCGATGCCGGTCTGGGACCGATGGTATTCTGAGCTGGGCTCAATGTCGTACTGGGTACGATGCCGGTGTGGGACCGAGGGAAAAATCAAAAGAAAAGAAAAGAAAAGAAAAGAGAGCAATACCCCGGGGCATATCACATGTGATTGCATTGTCAATCATATGCACATATCTAATTCGCATTCATATTTAGCACGTGTGACTATTGTTTTCTAAGATATGAATCCTTATATAAGATAACTGAGTATTATATGATGAGTGGAAAATATATGGTTTATTTTGAGTATACGAATGGTATGTATATTTTAATTTGAGTGTTTTTATGATATGAACATTTCAGTTTCTCTCTCCTCCATTTAAGATTTGATTTTATTATCATTTCTTGTATTATATTATTTTATCAGGGAAAAGGGTTTTTAAAATTGAGTTCCACAACCTATAACTATTATATATATGTATTATAACTACAAAAAGTGTAAAATTTATAATAAAACTAAAATTTATAACTTCTGTAATTGCATAATGATGTTGTAACTACTAACATTTATAAGTAATTGAGTTTTTTGACTAATGTCTATAAGCCGGTAATGTAACTATTGTACCTTATAAATAATTACGATTAACAGACATTATTTTTACGTTAACATAACTATTTACTTATAAACATTAAGTTTTTTATATTACATAATAATATAGTTAATTAACCCAATAAATTTTTTATTATTATTCTCCAAATAATATTTTATAAATTTTGTCCAAATTTTATTTAAATTACACGTATATGATGCCACCATTCATATGTAATCTATGATAGTGTTATTTACTTTGACAACAAATTATTTTCAATATCAGGGATTATTTACCTTAATATTGATGTCATTTTAATGCACCCCTTTCCAATTTCAACTTCATCCGTATGTACATAATGTATGAATTCAAACACCTATAGTTATTTGTCATTGAAGTACTGCAATTGAACTTTATGTTTGATCTAACATATGAATGTAATAATAAAACATCTTCGTTAGGACATATATACTTTTATGCAAAATGCAATATAACATTTTATTCTGCAATAAAACCATTTGATTACTTAAAATTAACAAACATACATATATTTTCCAGGAATAATATCTCTTAAACTATCATCGTATTCAATATTCACATTTTTATAGCAAGGCATGTCATGAAGCAAGATTAATAAGTACTTCCTCCGTTTCAAAATAAATGTAATTTTAGGAATGGGCACACAGACTAAGGAATGTCTTTAATAAGCTAGAAAATTACTATAATACCCATGTTTGATTTTGAGAGAAACGAGAATGAAATTAATGAATAACTATAACTAATACTTTAAATAAGGACATTTTAGGAAAGAAATGAGGTAAAAATACATAACTACACTTATTTTGAAACAAAATTTTAGAGCTAAAACTACACTTATTTTGAAACAGAGGGTGTTAAAAGTTTTTTTAAAAAAATTTATGACAATACACTACATTCCTACATGAAATTCAAGCAAGCATTGACAGAACAACCAAAATTCAGCATAAATGTAATATTTCAACAATATTATCAACATTTTAATTTTGGGAAAAAGTTAGGCGCCTAAACTTTTGGCCGTTATGCGATGTCAAAGGACCAATTGGTGTTCTCAACCATGATGCAAATGGCATAATGACTTGGCCGACATTCAGTCTCTCTTCCTCCGTCAACTACAGTAAACGAGTACATGATCTGTCTTCATTATCAATAGCTATAAAATTTTGACAACTTCTCATATAAAAAATATGCATAAAAAATCTCACCCCTGGGTTTTGTGGAACACATTTGATGCTTCAAAGGTTCATTCACATTCATTCATTTCCTAACACGCATGCATGCCTTAGCAACTTTGATATTCTCTAGAATTTGCACTTCCAGCAATAAGCCCAAATAATGTCCAACTTCCTCAACTATTTTTTGGTTCGAATAACAACTAGCTAAATTGCTAACATGAACCCAAAAGCCGACTGTCTGCACTTCAACAAGGTTTAGCTCATTGTTAGTTGGTATGTCAACCCATATAAGGATTTGGTGCTTCAAATACCATGGACTTTCCATGCAGACCCTGTGGAAATCACCTTCACTGAAAAACTTGAAATTATATTTGTTACCTTTCATCTCCTTAATAGCAACCCCCTTTTGAGCATTCCATTGCGAAGCAAAAATAGATCATATTTTCTTGTATTGAACTGCTTTAAAACCTAAAAACTTGTCAACCATAGCAAATGTCAGATCTACCTCATTCCAAGTAAGTTCGCTTTCTTCTAAAGGTATGTGCATTGCTAGTCTTCTTTCAATAAAATTCTACCAAATAAGTCATCTTCTCCATCTCTTTCCAACAATATTAGATCATGCACATAATAAATAGTTTCAACAATAAATATACGCTCTGGACAACATTTTGGTACTACCAAAAAAGACCAAAGCAGAAGGCAGTTTTTTGCATTCATCAACACAGGGTGAAATATCAAAATTTTCACTGAATTTTTTAAAACTTGTCATCTTTGTGAAATGATCAACATTCACTGAAAAAAGATTTGTAGGTTTCAATCGAAAAAGATCAAGATGAAGTAGATGACTTTAGGGTTTGCAGATTGAATATATATATAAATGGGAAATAGGCCACCTTTACAAAAACATTGTCTTAACAAGCACATACTTGTGAATTACTAACCTTCATTAATGAAAACTGACTATGACATTTCTCATTTAAATCATTAAAGTATAATAACATCCATTTAACTATTTATGTCTTAATTATTCAATTATGTTATATACAAATTTTAATAGTATATACATGAAGCTTCTTTTTTTGAGTTGTTTAATTAACCAAAACAACCATATTTCAACTCCAACTCATGGAAGTGGTTGAATTTCATCATATTCTTCCTCATACCAAACATAAAACTACTACAATAAAGTTCATAACCATACAATGTTAACACTGCAACGTTCTTAATACACTCTATTGCATACACATTCCATATGCTAATTCTACAACATTGAAAATGACTACAGATTATGCAACCTTCTTTGAACAACTCCCAAATCTTATCATCCTTCGTTCAACAGGAATGACTTTGTCTGACCAATTTCATTTTTCTTTAATGCAGTGCTCATCTTTTTACTAGGTTTATTCTTCAATTCAGATACAGTCTTTAGTACATGAGATTGAGAGGCATTTAAAAAGTGGGTCAAAAGCCAATTCACTATATTCTATCTCAATGTTTGCACTGTACTATCAAGCATTGTGTTAACATACAATGACGGAAACAAATATTTTGTCTTTCCTTACTCAAATAACATTTCAACATACTATAGTAAAAGCATAATGGTTTCACATATTTCTTACCAAATAATCAAACATTTTAAGGTTCCTCATATATTTAATCACATACACACCGCAATCAAACTTATCATTGACAAAAAAAATAACGGTTAGAACAATCTGCAGTAAACCCTAAATCATTTAAATAAATGAGTACATTCTTGTGACTATTTTTTAATGATTCACTTACAAATTTTCTTGTTGTTTTGTGGCACAGATTCCAACAGAAATGAACCACAATCCTGCCAAAATATACTAACTTTTTTGGATCCAACTTTCCAAAAACAGTAACTGCAAATTCAAACACAAAAATATTATTACTTGCTAAATTGCATGATTCACTAACCTCTTAGCCCCTTAACATACAAATATTTTTCATTTTCAATTCGTACCACTTTTAAGCATTGTGCATTTCTTTCCTTATCATAAACTCCTCTCAAACTATTCAAGGCAAAGCCTTTGTGGGTATATCCTATATCCACGAGTAACATATGCCAATGACTGATATTGTCTCATACACATGGTGCATAGGAATACAGATCTTCACATAATTGTAAAAAAAACTAGATTAATAAGTTTTCAAAATTAATATTTGTAAAACAATTAAATTAATGTATTTGAACTTCATCAAATTTACCTGTTTTACAATCTTAATATCATTTGTATAATGCTTGTTAGTCCTATATGATTGCATCATTGATTTCATAAAAGATGCATTCATTGGCTATATTGACAATATATGTTGCTGTCAAAAAACAATATTTTATGACATATACTTAATAATAACCCGACAATCTTTCAATGATAACTATTTGTTTGCTTACTTACCTAAAACTCCAATGGCATATACCAACATTCGTGGACGACATTTTGGGGATGACTTTGTTGCATAGTAAAGACATTAACAACTACATTTATGACCCCATCAGATATCAAACCTTGAGATGTTAAACTTTCCAAATCTCGTTGACCTACATAAGCGTCTCTGCATGAAAAGAATCCCGCGCTAAAAGCAAAACAAAAAGAAAAACATTCCCAAAGATTACACCCAAAACACCTACACTCATTAACAACAATAAGTTCACTTTCATAGTCCAGAATCATATACCTCTGTTCAACCATCTGACTCATAATAATAAAATTGTGTATATCCTCCACTCCTTCCATGGTAAAATTTTCAAGGTCAGGCAGTCTTGTTAAGCTTTCTTTCTTAAATAATACAATTTCACATTTGATAAACTAGAATAAACAACTACATTAACAATTTGTGAAGAAAAAATGAGATGATATATAACCTCATTAAACTCCACCATTTCATCCTTTCCAAAAGTAACGACTTCACCTATTACTACTTCCTCAATGCAACCATCTTTCTTGAGTTCTAGTTTTGGTGAATCAACATCTACTACATTATAATCTTAAACCATCGTTCCTATTTCAACCATTTACATCTTCCACAATTGGGGTTTTGTCACATAGCACACCTAATTCAGCAAATAATTCTTTTTGTTTGCCTCCAGATTTAGAAGTCCTTGCATCTTCTGTGCTGTAATTGTGTCTATTCAATCCTACAATTATCACGTGCATATTGAAAATTTGCATTTTCAGCCTCTCAATTTGCTTGTTTGCTTCATACACTTTTATTTATGATGTAACTAGTGCCTGTTGCATCGATTTAATTTATTCTTCAAGAAAAACTATTCTTCACTCGATATTAACATTAGGCACTACTTTACTGCACTGGGTTATACTGTAGCACTATGAAAAGGTTCATCAACAATTACTTTTGTCTTGTTCAAACCCAATCAGCCTACACATCACAACAAACAAGATGGAAAAGTCACACAACCTAATTGTATGGTCAACTTTAGATTTTAAATACACAAATACCAATGTCGTACAGTATGACTAAGATTACAGTTCATTCAACATTTCATTCGTCCAATCAAGAACACGTAGTGAGTTTCTTTCTCATAATGTCTTATCGAGTAACATTCCCATCTTAAAACCTTATTATTAAGTAAACTAAGATATGATTATGATAATTAATGAATTAATAAAGAAAAGAGGTAAAATATATGTTAAATAGGCATATTACGAATAAGTTAAGAGTTATATGAGTTGAGGATTCAACAGAATGAAGTTTGGACGTGAAATTGGCAAGGAAACTACTGAATAACACCTAGGGCGTGCTGACAGCATGGGGCATGCTAATGGCGTACTGGCTGGAAAACAACACGATCATGCTCAAAAATCAACACGAATGTGCTCATAATGTTGAGCACGGTCGTGCCAAGGTTGGCACGGGGCTTGCCAATATGCTGAGTGTCCTAGAACGCTGAAAAACTGAGTGACATGTGGAAAAATGTTGTTGGCATAAGGTGTTATGAGCATGGCACGGTCGTGCTGAGCCAATTTAGTATATATACCCTTCATTTCGACTCGAAACATTCACAGAAGCGGAAAGAAAGCAGAGGAAAAACGATAAGGTTCTATGAAGGAGAGGAATCGAGTAAGGATTCAAAAAATAGGTATTATATATAGAATTGATCGTAGAATCGAGTAGAGAATTATCTGGTATAGTTAGAACAGAAAAATCCGAAGCTAACATCAAGTATTTATGAAATTTCATTCTTAAGGGTTATAGGAAAAAGAGTTTAAACTAAGAATTGTTATCGATTAATGCTATAAAAGGTTAATATGATTGAATAGGAGCATGCATATGGATATATATACATATATATTGTAAATGGATTTTTATATTCTGATTTGTATATGTTATTATAGGACGACAGAGTAAGAGAGCCAGGCATGAGACGAGTACCGGTAGGTCGTATTTTAGCATTATGAATTAATATGTGAATTGAATTACTTGATCATATTTGATGATTGATAGTAAATATGAATCGTATAATAGATTGCGGAAATAATATATATATGAGAATGAATTGCATACAAACACATACGTAAAGGAAATGTAAACAGGTAAGTTCTAATGGTTTACAATCATACTATGGTATAAGATGATATGATATGATGTGGTATGTTGTGATATACTATGATATGAGAGTATATGATATGAAGCATGATATACATACTTATATATATATGTATATGTCATATGATATGTCATTGGTGAGGTGGTATGATATGACAGGAGATGATATATGATATGGTACGGGTGATTCGATATGATATGGTGCTTGATATAGTACTTGATGTGGTATGATATTGGTGATGATTGGATTGGTGATTTATGATCGATCACAGAGAGGAAGTAGAGAGGAAGATTGTATAACATACAGTTATAGTTGTTTATATTACATGCTCTAATGAGAGATTCATTATACAGTGCTATTGATATATGTTATCTATCTGATATGATTACAGGATATAGATGTGATTACAAAATTATATGAAAGTTAAACTATTATAAAGGAAAGGAGAATATGTCTACTGATGCGTCCTTAACATAAGTGACGTCTTAAATATGCGCAAGTGTACGCAATCAAGTAATAAGGGAAGTAATTTACAACCCAAGTTATCGAACCCAAGGGAAATTAAATGAACCAAATCATGCGTGTTTTTATTGTTTGTCTGAATGTTCAATCAATTGATTTTCAAAGTTATTTTCAATAAAATAATTAAATCTAAATAACATTTAATCTGAAAGTGCGTGAAAAATAAATTAAAGCGTGTAAATAAATTACAAAAAATAACAAATGTGTAAATCTATAAATTAAAACAGATCTGATGAAATTCGAAAATTAGAAACAACTTAAAACTGTGTAAATAGGCTTAACTTCATAAAAACAAATAACTCAATATTCAAATATAAAACTTAAACAGATTAAAATGTGAACATAAAATTAACAACAACATATATGATTCAACATAAATAAAATAAACATATTACAATGAATAAAATAATAACAACAAAAATCTGAAAATAAACACTCAAAACTGTCAACTACTAAGATCCAGAAGCAAAAACCTGCAAAAATATCAATTACAATTAAAGATACTGATACAGAAAACAAATGCAAAATAAATGAAAACTGGAAATGGAAAGGAAATGGAAAGGAAATGAAACAGGAATATTGAAATGGAAGCAAATGAAATTAAGACAGAAATAAAAAGAACCGGCCACAACGGACAGTAGTAAAAAGAATAAATAATAATAAAAAATAACAGTGAATAATTTAAAACATAAAAATAACAAATATGTAGAGACAGAAATAAAAAGAACCAGCTACAGCAGGCGGTAGTAACAAGAATAAATAAAAACTTAGGAAAACAAGTATTGTAAAAGAAAACCAGAAGAATAAGAAAGCAGAAAAAACCAAAAAATTATAGAGAAACATAAACTTATACTCTAATTCTCCCAAAACTAACTCTCTCAAAAACTTCTCTTAAATAAAAAATTTCCCCTATTTATAGAAAAAAACAAACCAACACATGAATAGTGAAATCGATATTCATTACTATGCATGAATAGTAAAAGCAAATAGTAAAAGTACTTTTCATGATTACTCTTCATTATTACGTAGCTTTTGATCGTGATAATCGATTTAGTCATTTTCTACTTGCAAATCACATTTTAATTGAATTTTTTCAATAAAAGCAATTTAAGATGTGATTTTTAAGGGAAATTTCAAATATATGCGTACGTAATACGTAAATAAAATATAAAAATTATGTTCATATTATGCGCGTATCACCAGGCAAACACTTCTTCCCCCCACAATGAAACTGGGAATATCCAACAAGTCTTTGGCAGTCTAGTTAGTCTTGTGCAAAGGCTCCATCAAGCTAAGTTTTCTTAGCCCCTCTTTACTCTAATTTTAATTATGATTCTAGTGTGGAACTGTAAGGGTTGTGCTAGTGTAAGATTCAAAGCGATTTATAAAAATATGCTTTAAGTCTATAAACTAGTTGTTTTTGTACTTATTGAACTGTAGGTTAGTGGTAATGTTGCAGATTCTGTCATTCGGGAGCTGGGATTCTCTTTAAGTATTAGGGAGGACGCAGTAGGCTTTTCTGGTGGCATTTGGATTCTCTGGTCCGACACTAATTTGAGAGTGGAGGTTTTGGTTCAGAATAAGCAGCTTGTTCATACTGAGATGATTTTATGGGACTTTTCATGCTTCTTCACCGCAATTTATGGGAGCCCTATTCCCAACCAAAGGTTGGAGTTATGGGAAGCACTACTTCAAATTCACTCTACTATCTCTGGTAATTGAATTCTTGTAGGGGATTTCAATGCAATGCTCAGGCAAACAGATAAAAGAGGGGGAGTTTTTCTTACGTATAGAGCAACGCGAGATTTTGGAAAATGTGTAGAGAACTGCAATCGCTTGGAACTTGACGTAAGAGGCCCTTACTTCACGTGGGAAAGATTTGAGGTCTTGGAAAGATTAGATTGGTTTCTTTGCAATGCGGAGTAGAAGATGACCTTTCCGTCTTCCATGGTGGATCACTTGCCAAAGTTAAAGTCAGATAATCGTCTTTACTCCTTCAGTTGAACCACATTTGTAATCCTAAGAGATCTAGACCTTTTCAATTCCTAGCCTCCTGGGTGTTGGATGTTAATTTCAAGAAGTATTCAAATCTGCTTGGCAATCAGCTTCATCGTTTCCTGAAGGATTAATGAATTTTGTTGCCTCGGCTACAAAGTGGAATAGTTCACACTTTGTGAGCATTTCTATCGAAAAATAGAAGTTGTTAAACTGCATCCTGGGTCTGCAAAAAGTATTAGAGCGCACCCATTCTAGAAAGTTAATTGAGTTAAAGGAGGAGGTTAAGCATGAACTTGAGCAAGTGAGTCTCCAAGAGTAAGTTTATTAGAAACAAAAGTGCAGAGACAATTGGTTAGCCTTGGGGATAGAAATACAGTCTACTTCC
This sequence comes from Breynia disticha f. nivosa, assembly GCA_948193385.1. Taxonomy (NCBI): domain Eukaryota; kingdom Viridiplantae; phylum Streptophyta; class Magnoliopsida; order Malpighiales; family Phyllanthaceae; genus Breynia; species Breynia disticha. The sequence continues at coordinate 18,058 of CANYCX011241652.1, forward strand.
ATATATCAGCTCTCATTAGAGAGAATAGAAGGCAAATATTTTCACTGTTCGACCCTTTAGGTGTGCGCATCACTGTCCCAGAGGATCTCCAAAACTTGGTGGTGGAGTTCTACCTTACTTTATATATAGATCAATGAGGCACTTGTGTTTGTGACACTTTTGCTTCCTTTTCTTGTTTTGATGTTCTGTCACTTGGCACACTACTAAACCCACCTACAAAATAGGAGATCTACCAAGTGGTTTGCTTTATGAAGGGATTTAAGGCCCTGGGTCCAAATGGAATTTCAGTTATCTTTTACCAGAGTTAGTAGGATCAAGTAAAGTCTTCGCTCATTGAGTGGATTCACCAACTATTCAAGGATCTGAGCAGGGTAGAGGAGTTCAATGCTGCTCTAATATCACTAATTCCAAAGGTTCCCTATCCAGATATGGCTTCCCAATTCAGGCCTATTAGGCTTTGCAATGTCAGCTACAAGATCCTTTCTAACCTATTGGTTCAACGTCTTTAACCATTCATCACTAACTTAGTTGGGGAAGAGCAATCTAGTTTTATCCCAGGGAAACAAATTATCGATAACATAGTCATTGTTTAGGAAATTGTGCACACTATGCGTTCCTCCAAACAAAAGCAGGGTAGTATGGCTATTAAAGTGGATATAAAGAAGGCATATGATCGAGTAAATTGGTCCTTTTTAGCTGAAACTCTCCATCTAGCTGGACTCCCCTGTGATCTCGTGAACTTAATCATGGCTTGCCTTACGATTGTCTTTATGGTTGTTATATGGAACGAGGAAGCCTCCAGCTCTTTTAAACCAACACTAGAATTGAGGCAGGGTGACCCCCTCTCACCCTATTTATTTTCATTACACATGGAGAGACTATCCTTCTATATAAAAGATAAGGTTGAGTTAGGAAACTGGAAGCCCTAGTCAATTGCGAAGAATGGTCCTTCCCTCTCTCACCTCTTTTTTGCGGATGATTTGATATTGTTTGGTGAAATCTCTCCCAAGCAAATGGAAGTTATCCAATCATGTTTCCACAAAATTTGTAGTGCCTCAAGCGCGAGAGTTAATGTGAGCAAGACCAAACTATACTGCTCAAAATCCACTCCGATCACCGTAGCCAGCCTTCTTTCCCAACTCAGTGGCTTTGAGCGTGTTAGAAGCCTGGGAAAGTACCTAGGAGTTAAACTTTACACTGGCAAGTACTAAATTTGGACTTTTCTTTCCTCATTGACAGGGTCCGGTAGAAGTTGAGTGGCTGGAAAAGAAAAACTCTAAGCATTTCAGGAAGGCTCACACTTATCCAATCCACCCTAGTTTCCCTTCCAAATTACATTATGTAGACAACGCAACTTCAACAAGGAGTTTGTAATGAGATTGATAGTCTGGCTCGCCAAATCCTCTGGGGGCATACATCTAAAGCACAGAAAGCCCACTTAGTAAATTGGGAAACAGTGTGCGATAAGAAAATGGAAGGAGGGTTGGGGCTCAAATAAGCAGCTACGGTTAATTTTGCATTTGTGGCTAAATTGTGTTGAAGACTGCAGGAAAACCAGGATGCTTTGTGGAGTTGAGTAATCTGGAGCAAGTATTGTAAAGGCAAACCACAGGCTTTCTCGGATTCTAGGAGAACTAATCTCTCCCCAATTTGGTGTAGCATCCTTAAAGTTCTTCCCATAGTTGAAAATGTTACTTCATGGTCAATTAGGAATGGGTTGTCTACTAAGTTCTGGCGACGATTGGATGGAAGGGGTAGGACCCCCATGGGAGTAAGTCCAGAATCCAACTGAAGTCTCTGATCCCAACATCTCAGTTGTTGCTCTGTTCAGCTCTAATTTACAAGAAGCTATGCGCCTCCTCCCTCAGGACATCATCACTTGCTTACAAGGCACTCATGCTCCTTGTCTTAACGGTCTGGAAGATAGTAGGATATGGAAACATACAGAGATTGGTAAGTTTTCTCTTGCTTCTGCCATAGACTATTATCGTGGTAGAGATGCTTAGGAAAATCAGTCACCACAGCCGTGTTGGGAAAGGATCTGGAAATGGAAGGGGCTTCAAAGGGTTCACACATTAGCAATTAGAGGCAAGATTCTAACCAACTCTCAACGATTCAACAAAAATATTGCATTCTCGCCTAACTGTCCACTTTACAGCTCGAGTGTGGAAACCACACTTCATGCGGTGAGAGATTGCAGTAAAGCCAGGGAGATATGGCTCTCAGTTCTTCCTGCGACTTTGAAAGTACAGTTTTTACTCAAGATTTGGCTGATTGGATGCTTTCAAACTTGTCAAGGTCAAGGCTGTTGGTTGCGAATCTGAACTGGTCTTTGTTATTCGGGATATTGGCATGTTAAGTTTAGGAAGCTCGCAATGCTCTACTATTCGATCAAAAAACTCTGCATTTGAATGTAAAAGCCAAAGGGCTTGCTAGGGCTTGCTTGGGCTTGCAATTTCATGCAAGCATGTAGTGCTACTGAGAAGATTTACCCAGTAAGAGGAAGAAGAAATTCTGAATCGGTGCTCTAGATAAAACCACCACCAAGCTGGTTAAAATTGAATGTTGATGCGGCTGTTCGGAATATGCATGGAGGTTGTTTGGCATGTGGCCTCCTACGTGACCATCTTGGTTATGCTTTAGGCTGCTTTCAAGTTGGTATGGGTTATTGCTCTCCATTATTCGCTGAGCTGTGGGGAATCCTTTTTGGATTGCAATGGGCTATCAACAAAGGTATTACAAAGTTAATCCTGGAAACCGACTCTGAGTTGGCTCTTTCAATCATTTTAAATACAAACAGTGGTCAAGTAGAAACAAAGCACTGGTATGGGAAATTCAGATGTGTCTCGAACGTATACCAGAGATCAAATGTGCACATATCTTTATGGAAGCCAATGGGACTGCCCACTGGCTTGCAACTAAAATGGATCCTCAGCTTCACTCTCATTTTCAGGAGCTTAAACTTCTTCAACCGAGTTTGCTATAGTTTTTATACTATGATAGTATAGGATGTCATTTGATTCCTACTTGTTCTAATGATTCTGCTTTAAGGGTCCTTGAACCCTCTCCTTCTTAAAATAATTATAACAGTCACATTGTTATAAGATAATATTAAATTAAATATTCTTTATCATTCAAATTAAACTCTATCATCCAAAACAATTTTTCAACTTTATATTTTTTTTAAATTTATAAAAGAAACAAAATTAAATGAATATAAGTCAATAAATTAAATAAAATCCTACTATAATTAGCTAGTAATCATCATGTAATATTATGTAAAAAAATATAATAAAAACAAAAAAGCACTGAAACAAAGATACGTTGGAAGGTAATTGAAAGCAACTAATATTACATTATCTAGTCAGATTTATTGATATGTCAAATTGTTTGACATAGCTTCATGATGTAATGCCTTATTATAATACCATGTAACGAAGGAACCAAGCTCCAGATTTTATATCCCAACAGATGATAATTGACTAATATTAATTAATTATTTCAAATGTGGTTTTAAAAAAGAAACTACCAAAAACGTCTGTTGAAATAAAGTCATGCATTGAAAATTTTGTGAAAGAAGTATCATGATGTAATAATGGGAGCTCATGAGAGTGGAGATTTGTATTGGTGGATTTGTTGTGGCATCAAATGGCTGAGTTGGAGTTGCAGGGGAAGGAGTAGTCACTTCTTAACTTTTTGGAATTGGAATTGGCATTGTGATGTGTGATTTTTGAAGGGCGAGTGAGAAGATATTCCTCACAAGTTCTTCTTCGCACATGTTCATATCGCTTCATGTCTAAAAGCTGAATCCAACTTGTGCTTATCCTTATTAATCTCCTACTACAACTTTTTTTGGACATCGGGGCACCCTAAGTAAGATTATAGCCCAAATCCTTTTGGGTAAAAAGAATTTATGTTAGCAAAAAATTACATCTTTAATATATTTGAGAACTGAAGAATAATTTTTAAATTAATCTAATAAAAACAGTTGTAATATTTGTGTTGTTGAAATTTTGCAATAATTTTAAGGAGAAAAATAGAAGATTATAACTTTAACATGATCTCCAACCCAATTCTCATCAATTGCTCTTTACTCTCATATTTGGGCTTTTTCCAGATATGAGAGTAGAAATTAGCATCAATCTTAAAATCGGAAAGGTCGATCAAACTTCAGTTGAGCATAATTGATACTTCTTTTCCAGATTTATACCACAGTTCACTAGGCAAGCGAGCCTATTGAATGGTAATACAATAACTGAAATATCAAATGTTGTTTCTACAGGAATTTATAAGTACTATTACTAACAAACTTTTCTAAAACTAAATTAAAGACTAAATTTAAATTCAAATAGCAAAAAGGATTAATAAAATTGACAAGAGAAAGAAACATTTAACAATCAAGAATAAATGAGAAATCTAGACATTGACTTCTCCTAAAATTCCATATGCATGTAATCTGGTTATTTGATTTTCAGATATTGTTGGAATGTGGAAATTTTTAAGTTATATTAATATCCCCCGAGATAATTAATGCTTAATCCTAGATAGATTAACCAAAATCTCTTTTAAGCTAAAATCCTTAGTCTTGCATTAATCGTTTATTGAAATTCTTCATTAGCTTTTACACTAATTCGAGAGAATTGCTTGATTCTATCTCTAGAAGAACATGCAATTCTTTTCATTATTTTGAATCTAATTAACATGAAAATTTATCAAACATTCGATGCAAGGTAAAAGTAATTTGATAAAATAAAGTCTTGTATTTGAAATTTTTATGTAAGAAGTGTCTTGATGTAACAATGGTAGCTCATGAGGGTGGAAGGATAGGATAAGGAGTAAGAGAAGGATTAGGAATAAAGAGTGGAGATTTGTATTGGTGGATTTGTTGTGGTATCAAATGGCTGAGTTGGAGTTGTAGGAGAAGGAGTAGTCATTTCAAACCTTTTTGGAATTGGAATTTTCTTTTTGACTTTTTTGGAATTGGAATTGGAATTGGCATTGGTATTGTGATGACTATTTTTTATTGGAGGAGTGAGCATATTCTTTTCAGGTTCTTCTTGCACATGTTTAGAAGATTCATATGGCTTCATGTCTGCGTTGCATCCATCTGGTGCCTATCCTTAATCCCCTACTACAACTTTCTTCGGACATTGGGACACCGTTTTAAAAAATATTGTGAATTTAATCAAAATTTAATTTATTTGAGATTAATTTAATAGTAGAATATAAAATTATCGTTGTCTAAATAATATGTTCATAAAAAGAATATAAAAATTGAAACATTTACTAATTGTTCTATAAACAAAACTAAATTAATTGACTGAGTTGATATAATTTTATCTAAAAAATTTTAACTAGTGTTCTGAGTCATTATATATCTTATTATTTACTTTAATATAGTTGTATATATCCGTTAATATATTTTTATCTCAAAATTATAACTATATAAACTCAACTTAATATTTTACCAAGAGTCCTTCCATTGACAAAGCTAAGGCCTATGCCTTGAGATGCCCCTGACCTTAAAGTAAGATTGTAGCCCAAATCCTTTTTTATACAAAGAATTTATATGGTAAAAAAGTATATCTTTATTATATTTAAGAACTGAAGAATAACTTTTAAATTAATCTAATATAACTTTTAAAATAATATTTGTATTGTCAAAATTCAACAACAATTTTGAGCTGAAAAATAGAAGGTGGAAACTTTAACAGTACGTTCAAACGTGCAAACACAAAAAGTGTGAGGGCAGAATTCCAAAATAATCTCCAACGCCCATGTTAGTTTTGCTTTATGCAGAGTTTTAGAATAATTTGACTAAAAAACTTACCATAATACGAAGTAAAATGTTTTATTTTTAGAATTTCAATTCGAAAATCTCAAAGAAGAATATACCATTTAGTAGTGGTTCCGACCCTTTTACACGTCTACCCTTATACAAGCACAATGCGGCAATGTGTTGAGAATTATCATATTGTCTTTTTATAGGACTGGATAAAAAAAAGTACTCTGATTTTTTGAACCGGATTTGAGTTGTGTTGGTAAAAATGAAAATTTTTCAATTTATATATTATAATTTTACTTTCTAAACATATATTATTTTTTACAAAACTGAAATGAAATATTTATAACTATTCAAATATATACTTAGCCAACAAATTAAAAAATTAAGTTGATTCTACAATAAAGTTTTATAATTTTAAAAATGCTAATTTATATTTGAATAAAAAATTTAACTATTTCTAAAAGTGACTTTAACATTTAAATATATATAGTTTAATAAATCTTCTTATTATAAATTTATTTTGATTAATACATATATATATATATATATATGACATGTCCTTTACCAATACTAAATAAATGTATTTAAGGCAAGCGCACCTATCGCATATAGTATAGAAAATGAAGTGTCGAGTGTCGTATCCACGAGTCCGGTCAAGTACTACTACTCTCAATTTAATTTATTATCTAATCTAACAAAATGGTTGTTGAATTTCAAATTATAAAACAATTAATTGAAATAAATGGTGAAATAAATAGAATACGTCAAAAGGATAAAATTGTAAATTCAGTGATGAATAGTAGATATCTAGATTTCGATTCATCCCACGATTTCATATATGTGTGATTCAATTACTATTGACAATGTAGAATATTAGATTGCGGAAATGCCTAAGTTATGCTAAAGTATCTCTCGATCAAATTAACAACTAAGATTAAGTTGATTAGTCCAGACTCTCTTCTTAAACTAAAACTCCTAATCTAGCTTTACCGATTTATGCATTTCGCTATTAGCATTACACTAATACAGAAGAGTCTCGTATTTTTATCTCTAAATAATACAATCAACTCTTTTTAATCATATGTGTCCAAGTTCATTTACCAATTTCTCAATTCAATAAATGAAGACAAAGTCTAGCAATAAAAC
>CANYCX011241957.1:0-13948 GCA_948193385.1 Breynia disticha f. nivosa
GCTTGATGGCGATCTAGCCAATCCATACCTAGTATACGATCAAATTCTGTTAAATCCAATTAAATTAGATTGACTGTTAATTCTGTATTTTGAATCTTTATTATACAATCTCTGTACAATGTATACACCCACATCATTTTGTATAAAGGAGTATGGACTCCTAGGCTTTGGGTCAATGTTTTTGGTTTTACTTTTATTGCGTGTATTATTCTAGGTGTAATAAATGAATTAGAAGACCCTTGATCAATAAGTATATAAGCAAAAATATCAAATACATATAACTCACCAGTAATAACCTCTAGGGCACCAGCTACCTCCTGGTTAGACATATCAAACACTCTAGCCTGTCCCTATGTCTGTGTACCTGATAGTCCTCAACCCTGACTAGATGTAGAGCTAATAATAGCTCCTCTGCCCCATCCTTGACTACTAGTAGCTATCGACATAGGATCATTACTCTGCACTGACTATGTACGAGGTAAATTTCCTTCAATCTCTCCTCTATTCTTTCCTTCAGGACAATCTATCATATAATGTTTATGTTGTCAATGTAGCAACCAACATTCATCCTCCTACCCTCCCTTGAGTGATACCTTTGACAATAGGGACATAAGGATCTAGTCGATCCTACGACTGATGCTGAGCTAGCCGATCCTCCTCTACTGAACACTCTACCACGGTATGCCTAAAATGTAGAAGGTCGTGGTAGGGCTCCAGTATATCCTCAGTATCTAATGCGAGTAGGGGCAACCTCAATTCTCTTTCCTAGCCTACTAGATTCCCCCTGGTGTGATATTCTTTTTTGTTTACTCTATTTTTCCTCTTCTTCATAATCTTTGAGGAGATCCTCTTGTCTAGTCATTGCATCCTTCAATTCTGCATAGTCTCTCATTTATGTTATATTGATTTATTTAAGAATATTCTTATTCAAAACATCTTTAAATCTTCTAAATTTATCCCTTTTAATAGGGATGAGGTTTGCAGCAAAATAGGATAACTGGCTAAAATTTAGCTTGTACTCAGCCACAGTCATCTTTCCCTGCTTCAAAGCTAAACATTCTTTCTGTTTCGCATTAATGTAAACCTTTGATAGGTATTTCCTTATAAACTCCCTCAAGAAATCCTCCCATGTTATTGGCCATGGATACTCCATCGAATGTGGAACAATCTTCCACCAGTTATATGCATCTACCTGCAATAAGGATACAACAATGTCTAATCTGTCCTCAACACTTGCTTGCATCATTTCAAATACTCGCCCAATCTTTTCTAACCACTGCTCTGTAAATTGTAGATTTATAGCTCCTTAAAACTCTACAGCCCCCAACTTCTTCAATTCCTTAAATTTTTTAGATCTAATATGGTAAGAAGTCAAGGGTCTACTGCTCCCTCTCTCTCAATAGGTTGTCTGGGATGCGACAGATCTACAAAAAAATAAGAATCATTTAGCACACATTTCACACAATGCACATACAAATACATGTGACAAATCACACATAAATTTACTATCCAAGGATCATATCCTTGCCCTAATACCAAAATAAAACATCATAATCATATTATTATATTAATCATGTAATCAGTGTTCATATAATCTATTTGTGTATAATTAAAAACTTTTCTTCTTGTTCGTCAATTTCGATACATTACGTGTCACTCTGTAGTAAATTTTCAAACATGTTAATATTATATTAAAACAGTTTACAGCTCGATCTAACATATAGTCAGAACACAAATTGTATTAGTCAAAACACTCATGGGCTCGGCCTAGTTTTAATCTCGTACGCCCTCTATTTTGTTCAACACAAAGCTTGTAACATTTATGTACAGCTTGTGTGAATCTACTATAACCTAAAATACACTCAAAATCAACCAATTTTCAATCATGCAAATCAATCACAATCAATAAAACAATCTCTCATATGTATATAACATCTTATCTATATCAACATGCACCTCAACCTATACTATCATCCAGAAACAATAAAAAGCACTCATATATATATATATATATATATACCAATCTGTCATCATCCAACAACAAAAAAATCTCAACCCATCCTAACAACAATCACAACATCAAAGATCATATCCAAATATTCACACAATCATGCATATGTAAAATGTATTAACTCCTAGCTGGCACCTGGGTGAAGAGAGAGAATACTGGGAGTAGTAGCTGACCCACCTGTGAGAATCTCGAAATCTACGTTGAATAACTACCTAGTCCAGAAAGCAAAATATACGAACGCAGATTTTATGAGATGGAGCTCAGTGAGTAGTCATTAAATAACATACAAGTCAAATAAACAATTCATTTTCATAATTCAGTATAAAATATATGTCATCATGTAAATATAAATTCATATTTATTCTTTTTAGGTTTACTATGATCGTAACGATCGTACTGATAAAATATATCATTCATCAACATGTAACGTGTAACAATTAATGTTATGTCTTTGTATAATCTTCCTCCACGATAATGTACTTCCTCTACAATTATATACTTCCTCTACAGTATGATTGATCATATAATCACCAATCATCAACACCACCAATTGTTTCAACACTATTAAAATCGCAACAATAGTCACATTCTGTATATCAATATCATGCAATATATAATAATGTGAGTAATCGTTTCACTTTTGTAGCGTACCTGTTTGCAATTCCATTTATATTTCATTTGCCCGTACGAATCATCGCGTATAAAGGATTAACTTTATTATTTATTTCACATTTATCATACGATCGCAATCATATATATATTAACCAATCATTTACTATCGCATATTTATATTGTATATTAAATCGTATTTAAAAGTGAGTTAGACTGCCCAGCTGCTAGTTGAAGTACTCGAAGTGATATGAGCTTCTATCCTGGCCTACTCTCATAGTCTATCGTCATATATAATCATATATGAAATTCTGTATAAAACTCCATATAACAAAATAGTAATATGCATGCTCCTATTTTAATCCTATAAATTCCTTATTTTCGTCAATTATGAACAATTCTAGTTATAAGCTAAATTCCCGATAAATTCTATATAATTTTGTAAATTTTTACTATATCTTTTCTTGTATCGATTATAGTAATCAATTCCCTGCCCAATCTTGTGATCAATTACACATTTCCTACTCAATTTCTAACGTAACCCTCTCATTTCCTCTCTTTTCATCACAAAACTCTCTATGTTTCTACTATCTCTATTTCTTGCTTCAACCATAATTTCTCTGTTCATTCTTTCCTTTCCTTTGTCCTTTTATTCCCAGCATTTAACAGCTCAAGCTTCAAGTTTCAATCTGCTAAAAAATGTGCCACAATTGAAGGAGTCTATGTGGTCATCCTGAAGTACATGTTGTAGAGCCTACAATGCATTTTAATGCCAACAACGTGTAGTAGACTACACGTTGTCATTGCCACATTGTGTAGTCCACTACACATACATTGCCAGCCCTTATACTTTGTATTTCTCTGCAACAATTCTCCCTTTTATGTATACTTACTATTAACCATCAATTAACTCACAATCAACCCCTCATTTTCTTTGATTTATCAAATCTATTCTTAATTTTTAATAAGTTTAATTACTTTATTAATTATAGGATTTTAATATGAGAATGTTACAAGGATTCCAACTACAACAAAACAAACAACCTTGTTCAATCTTCAATTTCAAACATCAAATAACTCTTCCTTGTTTCAACAATAAGAACACAAAACAAGTATCAAAACAATACCCCCTACAAACTGCAAATACTCTTATAAAAACTCAAAACATCTTCACAAAAAACAACACCACATAATCAAGCCAAACCAAAACCTCACCATCACTAAAGCCATCTTACAGCCATAATCCAACATATACAAGCTACTAAACCATCAAACCAAACAACTCATCAATGAAAACATCAAGGATAAGAAACCATAAATAATCTAACTAAAAATAGTACTAATTAATAGCCATAATCAAACATACCAAATCAGAAATAAAAAAAAGCCTTCCACCACCATCACAATCCTCCACACACAATAACCAGCATAAAACATCAAAATCTCATAACAATAACCAACACAAGAACTACCAAAACGTCAGCATAAATAATAACTAATTGTAAGAGCATAATCAACAAGAAATCAAAGACATAATAGAATTGACTATTAGGATTACTATTGCTCTTATTCAGGTTGGCACAATGGAAAAACAATAAAAATCATGCAAAAATAGCCATAGAAATAGCCCAAGATCCAAACATGAATATCCTTACAAAAACTTAACTAGTTTAGGGAATTTACCTAAGATATTGTCTGAAAACTTATTTGAAACGTGTATTAAAATAAATATTGTATAGGAACCAGCCTATACAACCTTTAATTATCCCAAAACATGTCACAAAGGGACTTCCAATGTGCGACCTCCCTCTATGTTCTCACATACACAACTAATCCTTACAAAGAGGGCGAGTGTCAGCTCGATCTTTGGTAAAAATGACCACAAAAGTGTTAGTAAGAAAAATTAAAACAATTTCTTACCTTAGGCAGCAATGGACAAGTATGAAAAAAATGAGAAGATTAGATCTCCTTATGAAAGCACACATATAAAAGTCATATAAAGTGAAAGTTGAGAGATATCGAAAGAAGTGTAATGCCTTGAAAAAGTTAAAAATTATAAGGGATATAATTAAATATATAACACGGATCGAGTCGAGAAAGAACGAGAGAAAATGAAGTAGAATTAAGCTAACACGAGATTGGCACAGGCTAAGCACAAGCTGTGCTAATGTCATTGTACTGAAATGTACAAGATGATTTAGAGCACGAGCTGTGTCTGCGGCATGTGTGAAAACACAGAACACGGCCCTTAGCACGGGCGTGTCGAGGGGCGTGCCCCTCTAAACAGACAAAACGCGGTAGTGGATCAAGAGAACTAATTTGAGTAACAAGAGCAGCTCAGAACACACACACACAAATGCCCTAAGAAACCCTAGTGTTGGTAGTAAGTGAGTTCTAGCAAAATGAGGGGAGTTTCTTACGATTTGGGGAGCCAAATCACTAAGGTAATGACCTACCCTCTTTGGTTACGAAAAATGTGTGCCTAGGGTTTCTACATGTAACGATTTTAATTAAGGTTGTGGATAAATTATGAGTAATAGGAGGAATAGTGATGAATTAGGTTAACGAAACTTGAGAGTGGATGAATGGTTAGGGAATGTGGTAAAAATTTAGGGTTTTAGGGAAAATGAAGAGGTGAAATTGGGGATTTTAATTAGTTGTGGGTCAATTGAGAAATTGGTTATGTTAAATAGTGTTTAACGTGGAATTGGAATGAAGAATGTGTAGGAAATATAAATCAATATCCAAGTCGCGACTTCACAGATTTTGAGGTAAGTGCACTAAAACACAATTAGCTTGGTATGTCATGTATTTGTATGGTAATATAGATGGTTAATGTATGAATGATTTTTGATCGTTAGTTGTCAATATGTGAGTAGCATGGATTATACTTGGAGTGTATGAGGGCTAATTGAACTTAACAAAATGAGTGAAATGGTGTTAACCAGTTGTGAAAATGTTATATTGTATGAATGACATGATATGAACTTTTATTGGTCAAACAAAATGATAAGATGGTGTGGTTGTGAATTGATGAAACTATGACTGATATGAGTTGATTGATTTAAGATTTTTAAGAAGGATATTATGATGAATTGAAAGAAATGATCATGTGGAAATGCTATGAGTTATGGATACATTTCATTACATTTGGTATTTTATGTGCATTGGCCGTGAAGAAAAGTATGAGGCATTGGCCCAAAAATGTGAGCGAGAGCTCAAGGTCGTAAAGGAAAAGGAAATAGGGCAAGAGCTCTAGTATGAATGAAAAATCAAAAAGCAAAACCTCGAGGTTGTAATAGGCTAAGAGCAAGAGCTTGTGTTATATGTGGATATGAGAGCACGAGCTCTCTGGCCATAAATGAAAGAGGAAATCCTCGGGGCATGTATTTGTGTGCTTGCATTAGCATTCATAGTGCATTGTACAATGTGACTATCTGTGTGTATGATATTGTGAATGACTATGGTTTGTAATACATAAGACACTAAAATGAACAAGTACTCATAGTCTCTGTTTATACTACTTTAAAACAACCTCATAACAAACTTTCAAATTTAAAATTCAAATTTCTAAGAAACTCCTAACAAACCTAACATCCCCTAATATATAAACATCAAAATCAGATAAAAATATAATCATTCAATATATATTTGGTGGAGAATATTTTATTAAAGAAAAAATAATGACAAAAAATGAAGCCTATGATTTTTGGAAGTTCATGTTGTTATTGCTCTCTTATAATTCTCAAACAACCAACAACCAACATTTATGAATGTTAAGACAATTTACTATTTTGTACATGCTTGCAGTTTATTACTGATGTTGCTTAATAATAACAATAAAAACTAATTGTCACTCATTGAAGATAAACTATAAAAAATAAAAATCAAAGGGTCGAGGGTTTCATCCTCCGATTACACTCTGATGCATAAATCAGTAAATCGTGAGAGGAGTGATAGTTTTGGTAGAGTAACAACAGTATATTATAGTGTACGTTGAATGAGGAAATGATGGGTCTATTTATAGTCCACTTATAATAACATGTTAACATGATTTTCTTTTATTCTGACCTTCTTTTGAAATTTGAAGTTGAATTTGAACGTATAATATATCTAAATTTTATCTTTTGCTTACTAGGTGGAGCTTGATTGGCATTTTCATTTAATATAGCTTCTCATTCTTATATTTGGTTTTTCTAAATATAGAAAGTAATTTTTTATATCTGATTTGAGTTACGCCTTGTATATAATGTAGAATTCATGACAAGCTTCGATTTAATTCTTCATTACTCATCCCTCATGAGAAGCTATGGCTTGGAAAAGTCTGCCACATTTTTATGACCCATTCTTGTCAAAATAAAACGTTTTTATTTTCATTTGTTGGGTCGAGATTATGATTTTAATATAATAATAAGATGATAATCCTCACCAAAAGCATAGTGTTGCCGATATTCTTTTTTGTGATCCTTATTCATGTTTCTTAAGAGTAATATGTTCCTAAAATTGTCTTCATAAAAACTACATTATCAAAATCTATTTCGTGAAACAAACATGACTCAAGAAAGAAATAATTCTATTCCATATCAAAGTCTTGGTCAGTGTAATATGTTCATGGTCAATATTGAAGTAAAAAATCTTTTAATTAATGGAGGCTAACTATAATGCCCTCAAATTTACCAAGTTCATCCTTAATTAAGTAAATTAATAGCTTAAATAATAGCAGAAAGGAACCGAATGAGTCCAGATGAGTTTTGTGTGCAAAACAGCAAAGAGATGCACAACTTAAGGCCAAACCAAACTGTGCACCAAACTGTTTGGTTGCCTCTGAATTGTTTTAAAATAGAATGCTCAAACAGTTTAGTGCACGGTTTGACCCAAACCATACACCAAACCTATTGGGTCGAGAAAACTACATAAATAGGTTAGAATTGAGCCAGAATGTCATTTAAATTTATCCACACATATATTAAAACATAGAAGGAACGTTTTACATACCCCAAAACCATCTTTAAACACAGTTTTTAACCTACCACCATTCACAAAACTTGGAAGCTCTCAAAAACTCACACCAAGAGAAGGACCACCCACCTAAAGAGAGAGAATCTCACACATAAAGTAAACCCTAACTTGCTACTTAGTTTTTATAAGAATGAAGAGTGAAAAGGGAGAGGAAAGTTCGGGATGTAGTTTATAGAGAGTTCTATGGGGTAAGAGTAAATGAAAAGGTATGGAAAATGGGTTTCTAAGTGGTGAGACTTAAAAAGGAGGTGGAGTAGGTTTTAACACAAAAGGTGGAGACTTTAGGTAGGAAATAGGTTTAGGTGTTAGGATAGGGTATGAGGACATGAGAGAGGATTTAAAATCATGTAAAGGAATGAAATTTGAGAGTAAAACATATAAAAGAAGGAATTTTTCAGTGTTTTATGAACCCTTCTATATGTGTACTTGTGTTGGCATTAGGAGCTAGAAAGAATGTAAAGTCTAAGCATTTTCTAGATAGGCAAGTGTAGGTCGAACTTGCGAGGTGAGTGTACATTCCACACTTACTTACCTGCATTGTTAAACATATTCGTCATTAATCACGTGTTATATGAAGGTGTGTTTAAAATATGTGTTTAATGGGATAATAGTGTGTTTTTGGGCATATGATTGATTTATTGATTGGTATGGTTTGTGAATGAGGCATGATGCCAAAATGGATGTTGTTGTGGATTTCTAATGTGGGTATGAGTATTTTCTTATTTGGTGTGGAATGAAAAATGTTGTTGTTTAGTCTGATGTGTTTGATGTGAAATATGATGTTATCATGTGTTAGTGGGGTTTGATTGAAATTGAATATGTGATTGAATTAGAGTGTTTAAATGATATATTAAAAAGGGAAATTTGAGAAGAAATAGAATAAAATATGGTGCATAAAAGGATGCCAAGAGTTAATGTAATAAGCATATAAGGATGCCAAGAAAGATGTAAATAAAGGTATAATGAGCCCAATATATGAAAATAATATGGGGCATATAAATACACCAATTTAACTTAATTAATTGGGGGTGTATAAGGCCACATACATAAATTTATATGAACAAATGAGGATGTCATGTAGTGTATATTGATTGAATTTTTATATTATTTGAATGCATTCACTCTTATAACATAATGAAGCATTTTGCATTTAGATCCTATATAAGGATGGAGAGGCATGTAGAGCCCATATAAGAACGAAGGAGGCACGTAGAGCTCATATAAAGATGAGTTAGGTATTTGTGAGGTGTATAAGGATGCTATGAGAGAAATGTGGTATAAGGACCCAAAGAATTAAAATGTGGGTATAATGACCTAAGAAAAAGAAATGTAGATATAAGGACCCAAAAAGGTTGTATAAGTATGCCAAACAAGAAAATAATTGCATAACTTGCATAACCATGAATCAAGAGCACTCTTATATTTTCCATGATGTAAATAAATGACTTTGAGTTTATATGCATGGAGGTGATTTTGAGATGATTGTGGTATGGTTTGTTTGTTACTCAAAGGTTACTAATGAAATGAATGATGTGGTTCAAGTATGAAAGTGGAAATGAATCTTTATATTTATGAAATTGATGGAAACTATGTTTGAAATGTATTGGGTGAATGTGTGATGGAGTATATATGTTGTTAGGTTGAAAATGATTGAACTACTATGAAAAATAGGGAAAATGGGTTGGGAAATGAATTAAGAAAATGGTTTCCACCCGTGAATAGTTACTGGAAGAAACCGAAGTTACAAAACTGAAAATGGCATGCAAATGGTCTGGTGCACGAGTTACACAAATTCATACACCAAACTGTTTGTAGCCTACTGTTCTATTCTGGACATGCATAGGGCAAACGACTGGTGCACAGGTTTCCCTAACCATGCCCTGGACTGTGCATGCCTAAAATTTCATTTTTTGAAGGGATTTGAGATATAAAACTTATTGGGCATGAACACGATGATGTGTGATTGAATGTATTATATTTTAGAAGAGTTAGGAACATGATAAGCACTGGAAAGGACTTAAGATAAGATTGTTCACTCCTAAAATGCTTAGTAAGAAAAATATTAAAGATAACCTGAAATGTGTGCACATAAATGAACCATTGCAATGGGCTATATGGTTTGGATAGTGGCATGGGTTGTGCAGATTGACAGGTTATATTCGTATAGCTCCACACAACTATGCAAGGGCTTTTTTTTGGGACTCATATGAAAAGGTTATGGATCGGTAGAGTTTACTCATCATTTATGTACAAATAAATTTCAAACCATTATTTTTTTAATCGAGCATAAATTTTGCTTGCTATATTATCTTCCACCTTGTAAACATTTTAAAAATGAACATTTTTTCTTAGTATCACGTATACTTGTTTACAGTTGTACATAGGTTGGTTGACGCTCGAGATTTATTCTCCTTATACATACAAATGTCATTCTTCTAAAATTTTGTAAAAAATTTATACTAAATTTCCTAGACTTTTATGAATAGGAGGGTGAATTTTAAGCGTCACCCCGACCTCTTTTTCTTTTTTGTTCATGTCTTGCTTCTCTTTTTCAATGATTAAGTCTATACATGTTCCAATTCCATTTAAGGTTGATATCTTATCCTATATAGTTGCAGTAAGTTCTCGTATATTTGAAAGTCATTGTTCTCCATTTTTAGGCCAAATCGTAAACGGTAAAACCATATGTATTGATTTATATCTTGTCCTTGATTTGCGTGGTAGTGTGAATAAGACAATAACATTGAATTTGTTGTTGCATAAGACAAAAGGGTTTAAAAATTTTTATTACAATTTATGCTGACATCTTGCAATCTTGTATGTATAATTATTTTTTTGATTATTTTTGTAGTATCAACGTGAGGCGCGATTAGTCTATATCTTCAAAGCAATGAGCTTTATTTTTTTTTATTGATGTTGATTCATGGGCATTTTTTCATCTTTTTATATTTTTTAAAGATGTTCAACGTTCTTGGAGAAGACTATTAGGTGATGAGTTCTTCCATTTTCTTTATTTATTTTTAATACATGTATGTTGTTTTTGTTGTTTCTGATGATGATGAAGGAGATACTCTTTTGGGTAAAGAGTTACATGATTTCTCATATGTTTTTGTTGTTTGTGAGAGATTTTCTCCATATATTTTATAACATCCCTATCCTAATAACCATAATTAGTGAAATAAACACAGAAATTAAGAATAGATCAAATGTATTAAGTTTGGAAATGTGTTAGATTAAGAATATATGCGGATATGCATATGAAACAGTGTTAGAAATGAATATGTGGAATTCAGATGCATAACACGGTAGGCGTGCTGCCTGACATGGTGGTCCTACTCCTAGAAAAGTATGAGCATGATTGTCTTCAAATATGAGAACGACCGTGTCGTCGAAAAATGATGAGCACAATGATCGTGCTGTTTACCACGATGATTGTGTGGATCAACACGGACTATATCAAATCAACACGGTCGTATTGACTTGCCAAAAAGTTAGCAGCATTAGAACATGGAAGCATCTATTGGCTGGGAAATAAGTATTAAGCAAGCAACTATTCTTCTTAACCCTCTCATGCAAAAACTTCAAAGAAAACCCCCTAAATCTTCCTCAAACATCCTTTTTCAATCTTTCATTCATCCAAATCACGAAAACATAAGAGGAAGAAGGAAACCATTAAACAGAAAATAAAAATAGCCAAGTATATTCGAGGTAAGAAATTAATTCAGTGTTTTAGATCATGGTTTAAAGAGAAAAATGTAAATATTAGTAATTCCGAATTGAGAGATTGAATTGAGAGGAGAAATACATGGTTATGCATAACATAAGTCATATTGTGCTAAGAATCTTGTATAATATGTTATATATATGATTGTTTATTATATATATAGTATGAAAGTCTAGACAACAAGTTCAGAGCCAGAGTCTGGGAACATCTGAATATCTCATTTAGCCTAGGTGAGTAATCTCACATAGTTACAATTATATCATTAATTGTATGTAGTATGAGTTTGAAATTATGATATTATATTGTATATATATGAAGAATATAAAAAATAATACAGGAATATGAATTTTAGAAATTTAATATTCAGGTATGAATGAACAGATATTTATATGCAGATACATGCATGTTATATGAGATATATTGAATTTATGATTGAATGAGGTGGTGTACGGAGATGTTGAGGTAAGAGTTTATTGTAGAGGACCGTTGGACTTGTTTATGAGTTATGTTGAAGGTACGCATAAATTGTAGACAATAGTTTGATTTGTAAAGGACGGTTGCTTATATATATTATATGTTTATATGTGATGTTTTATGATAGAGATTACATGGCTACACGAAAGTATATACTTATATAGAGATTTCATATTATAGATTCGGTTGAAATATGAACTGATGAGTTAATTATGAAATGATTACTTACTAAGTTTGCAACTCACAAAAATGTACAATTTTTGTTTCAGACTCAGGTAGTTAGATAGGAGCTATTACTTTGAGATTATCAGTAGGTGAGTCAGCAATCATTCCTCAACATTCTCTCTGTTCACTTCAGACATGTTTCATATATATATATATATATATATATATATGATATGTTTTTATGAAATATGGTAGGCTGATACAAATATATTTCAGATGATGTATTAGGATGAGTTGTATGATGTTGATTATCAAGTTATACTGATAGTTTGATTTTGTTTATATGATGTCGAATTGGAAATGTGTTTGGTTGATTTCAGTTTTATTTTAGATAAATTTATGATTACAATAGCATTTAGACGGGTCGTGCTTAATTGATACGGGCACTGTGTTGCATGTGAATAGAAGGCATGCTAGTTTAACACGAGTCGTACTCAGTATTACACTAACACAGGCCATGTATTAGGCCACTGTGTTAGTGGCCATACTGTATACTATTTTGAAAGAAACTATTTTGTAATTAGCAAATAAATATTAGATAAATAATACAGATAGTAGAAATATAATACTATATAAAAAATTTCAAATTATACTGATTTATAAGCATAAAAAGGTTAATTACATGATTAACATAATAATTAATTTAGGGTGTTATATTTTGGTATCAGAGAAGGGATACGATCACTAGGGAGTATTAAATTGTGTGATTCATGACATGCATTAAAGTTTGTATTATGTGAATCATGTGCTAAATTGTTTTCATTTTCACATATAGGACACATAACACAGCCACATCAGTCTCCAGAGAGAGGAAGCACTGGACCCATATGATACAGTACAGATGTCACATGCTGCTTCATATCATAAGCCTTATGACCCAGCACATCCACAGTATTATGATCCAACCCATCTGCAGTATTAAGATCCAGCATACCCACAGTATATCTTGCATACAGAGACACACCAATGAATCTATACCATATAAGATATAAGAACTTTAAGGAGTTAAATAACCTGGGAGCTGTAGAATTCATGGGAACAACAAATCCAATAGTTGTTGCAGATTGTTTGGAAATAACAGAAAGGGTCTTTAATATGATGCGGGTAATGCTGGAGGATCGGTTAGACATTACAGTGTCCTTATTATAAGAAGATACTTATAACTAGTGGAAGACAGTTCCTTATGCTATAGAATTCCCTCTAGTACTTACTTGGGATTATTTCATGAGGGAATTTAGAAGGAAATATATGCCAAAGGTATATATTGATGCGAAGCAACATCAGTTCCTTGCATTGAAACAAAGAGATATCACAGTAGCAGAGTATGAGATGAAATTTACACAGCTGTCTTACTATGCTGCTAGTATTATTCCTACTGAGTTTGCAAAAATAATCGAGCACATCTATAGAAAAATTGACCAAGAACCATACATGTGACGCTCAAATTCGGATACCATTTCATAATTTATTTATTTTTTTCTCCAATAAATGATACCCAAACTTGAACGTCATTTGTATTTATAGAAAATTATAATTTATAATAAAACCAAAGTAATTAATATAGGAGGAATGATATTTAATTAATTTAAATTCAACACACACATTTTAAGGAAAGTTGAAACATAAAAGAAATTTAGAATGGAAGAACAGAATTTAAACTTATTAAAAACAAATACTCAATTCATTCATCAATTAAATTTACAGAGTTTAAGAAGAAACCCAAAAACAATTACATCATGGTTTTACAAAACATTTTAAAATACAATGCACTATGTATGATTGTCATGTACTAGGAAAAATTATACTCAGTGCACTGCCCACCTTCGATTTTCTCACAATTACGTACTTACTTGAGCCACAAGAAATCACTAACTTCAATTATCTGC
>CANYCX011242387.1:0-10228 GCA_948193385.1 Breynia disticha f. nivosa
GGCTAATTTTCCTTTTCTAGTTTCGGTAATTGAAGTCTTGTTCTAGTTATTTTCATGAGATTCTGAACCTATTTTGATTAATACTATTATGGCATTTGTTTCTATCCTGAGTTTATTTTGTGTTGTTGATTTGATGTGGCCAGTTGAATTAATAGCATAGAATTAATCTGTCAGTTGCGCATAGTATTTTTATTGCGTGTTTACATTAGTGAGAAGTTAATGGTGCGCCATTAATAGATGGAAATAATCTTATTTGAATGAATTACGGGTGTCAGGATTCGTTAATATGGACAAGGTCTTTATAATTTTTAATGCAGTTAATGAATTGAATCTAATAGGGTGTCCTAGGGATTGTTTGTAACGCCCCAAAATTTCGTAAAAATGTTGTATTTAAATTAAATATTAAAATAATATACGAAGAAAATACCGGGAAATTTTTCGCGAATTATTTTAATTAATAATTTGTTGAAGAATGTAAAATTTTTATAAATTAAAAATCGAAAATGTTTAAGTCGATCATGAAAGAGGAAATGATGACAAAATACATTAATACGATTGGAGGGGTTAAATAAATTTTTCGTGTTTATTTAAATAAATATTTGTTAAGAAATAAATAACGGGGAGAATAAGACAATGTTATTAAGATTATGAATTTCAAGAATTTCGAAATCGGAACATTGTTTTGAGCCGAGGTAAAATAAATTACAAAGCGAAATGGACCCAAAGCGAATGGAGGAATATCTTTTCCTCCACTTCACCTCACTCACCCGACCAACCTCCCTAATTCCCTCCTCCCTCTTTTCTTTGTCCCCTTCTTCTTCTTTCTTCCTTCTTCACTCCCCCAAACTGAATTCAAACCTTCATTCTCCTCCTCATCCATCCACTATTGATACTTCCAGAAAACCTTGAGGTTAGAGAGTTCTAAGAAATTATTTTTGACTCACTTTAAGGTAAGATTTTCTCCAAACTTTTCCATTTCCGTTTTTGATTCAAGCTGAAGTTCAAACCTCCATAAATTCTTTGTTTTAGCTCCGATTTGGGCGTATAATAGCTTGTTGGAAAGCTTAATGTATGTACTATCCATTAGTAACAAGTTTTGGTGATAATCTGTGGTTTAGATACTTGAAAATTGTGTTTAAAGTTGGGTTGTTTAAAGTGACGAAAATGAGTTTTCTAACTCTAGGCTCGGTTTGAAGTACTGTTATTTAAGTATGTTTATTGGGCTGAGTTTAATGTATTTTAGGAGGTTAAAAAGCTTAAATGTTGTATGATGTTTGAAGGAAAAGTGTAAAAATTGGAGGAATAAGGATAGGTTGAGGTGGTTGGAGATATGGGAAAATGTAAAAGAATTATAATGCACCTAACCATATGTTTTTGAACAAGCAACATTGATTAAACATGTAAATAAGCATTCATTCTTAAAATTATTGAATTTAAGAATGAGTTATTAATACAAAGTATATGAATTATGTAATAGGAGATAAAATCCCGGAGAGGGAAGTTCGAGGCTGGAAGCTTAGGCGTGTTTTTATAAGGTAAACAACGCGAGCGCAACTTTTATTGATTGTAGGTTTCTTGCATGTGAAGTGTGAGAATTGCTTGGATGAGTGTTATGTTATATTGTGTTTATATGTATGGTTATGGAATAGATGATTGTGTATTGGTATGTTTTGAGTTGATGAGGTGATATGAAATTGGACTGATGTAAATTAGTATGTTGGTTGTTGTTGTGATGATGATTTGAGTTGTATATTTGAAATTGAAATGTTTGTTGAATATAGATTGGAACTTGTTATGTGTTGTGGTTGAAATGAATTGTGGTGATGTTATGCTATGGATTATGATAATGTGGTGGTTGTTATTTATACTTGATGGTTTAACATGACATGAATATGCATGGATGTGTTATTTGATTATTTTCACATCATGCATACATTTGGGGCTCATCGGGAGCATGTAAATTATAATGGCTCTTGGGAGCATAAATTGAAATGAGGGAGGGTTACTGGCTCTTGGGAGCGAATTTGCAGTAGTATATAAAATATACGTTACTGCGGCACAGTGGAAAACTCGTTTCACAATTAGTGTTCGAGTGTGTCTGGCTTATACTGGGCATTATTCTGGCCTTTACTGGGCATTTATCTGGCCTTTACTGGACATTTATCTGGCCTTTACTGGGCATAAAATCTATGGACCATAGTAAATGTAACCTTAACTACCGGCCGACGAGGCCCATTTGCAAACGTCATCTAAAGTGGCCAAATAAGGGTGAAATTAAGGAGATTCTGGGTATGATCATATTGAGGAATGCATTAGATCATATGCATTCATAATTATTTATCTTGTGTTTGACATGTTCTTTGTGAACATAATTATGATATTGAGTGACATGTTTTTATGGAAAAATTGCTTATGATCATACTTGTGTGATTTGTGAAGAATTGGTGATCAATTAATGATAAGGTGATTATGTTGTTAGGAATTTGGTATGAAGATGTGTGAGTTGATATGTGAATATACTTGTAAATTGTGATAAATTGAGTTTATATGACTTGTTGACAGTGGTTTGATATCGATTATGTAAGATTAAATTACGGGTCATATTGATTTTGGAATAAGAGATTTGATGAATGATTTGTGAATGATTATTGATCAATTCAAAATGAAATTTGAGTGCATTATGTTGTAAGGGATTGTGATTAATGTTTGATGGGTATAAAGTTGAATATGATGGTTAAATGTGAATTGGAATGATATGGATTGATATGAGACATGCTGTTGTGAAATTGGGATGAATATTGGTTGGATGAACAAGTGTAAATCTGCAGAAATTCTAGATTCAGGGGACTCGAACGGCTTGAGAAACAGTTTGCCAAATCGTTTCCTAACCCGTTTTGACACATATTTTCATTTCAGAGGACCCAAATGGTTTGGAGAACGGTCTGGTCAAACTGTTCCCCAACCCATTCGATTTTTTAAAACACTCCAGAGAGGCCAAATTGTTTGACGAACGGTTTAACCAAAACCGTTCGCCATCCCGTTTCGATTTATGCAGAATCCAGAGGAGACAAACAGTTTGAAGAACGGGTTAGCCAAACCGTTCCCCAAACCGTTCGGATTTGATGGTTTGACAGAATGACCAAATGGTTTGACGAACTGTTTCCAAAACCGTTTCTCAAACCGTTCGACACTGGTCATCACATTATAAATTTAATTGTTTGAAGATTCTTAATCCCAATTATTTGTATACATGTTTGATGATTTAACCATTGATATGGAAATGAAAATTGTGAAATTATGATCATATTTTACATGATGAAAATGAATATAATTTGAATTAATCATATATATGTATTAAGAATAAAATTGAATTAGAATGTGTATGAATTTGACATGTTCTTTGTTGTTCACTTGTCTTTGTTGTATATATATATACAGTGAATGAAAACGGATGGTTGTCCATTTGGTAAGTATGTGAATTTATTTATTAAAAGAAAATTTGGATGAAAGATCATAAACATACAATTGAATAAAAGTTGACCTTTATGGTAGTGTTGTTTACTAAGTTTCACGACTCACACGTTTTATGCCTGTTTCGCTCAGCAGAAATTCAGGAAAGGTTAATTTTGTATGCGAAGGTGGTTCCTTGCTATACAAGTTTCGGATTTTACGGCGAGAGAATTTAAGGGGGCGGTGCACTGTGTAGAAATTTTTCCTTGTACATGACAAATCATACATAATGCATTACTCGTGTTTTGTGAGGTTATGATTGAATTAAGTTTTCCCCAGTTTGTATTCTTTCATAACCTGTTATATTCTGTGAAATTTTCATGATGTATTGGTCTTGGGCTTTCGCAAACTCTGTAATGTTTTATAGAAATGATATATGGGTATTTATTAAAAATGAATAAATTTTATTCCTCCTATTTTATTTCTTTGTATTTTATTTAAATTATATTTTTCTAAAAATAAAAATGATGTTCAAGTTTGGGTGATATTTCTTGGGAAAAATAAGTAATTAATTATGAAATAGTATTCAAATTTGGGCGTCACATTGTTCATTTAACTAGAGCAATAATTTATAGGGGTGTCTCAGAATAACTGATTAGTTAAGTAAAGATTGATTGTTTGGCGTTTGTCGACAGTTATAACTTGTCTGCAATAACGTATTGATTTATCTTTTTATACTTTTTATATTATTGTCATTTCTTAACTACATTCCAGCTTCATTTATAGCTTTCATTACAGTTTATTATTTGCGAATTATCACATTTGATCCTTGCTTTTGTGCTCTTGACAATTGAATAAAATTGAACCAATCCCTGTGGATTCGACCCTACTTGCCATTGTTTACAGATTTTGGGGAACAAGATTTGTTTGGTGGACTCAACGCCCATCAAATTTTGGTGCCGTTGCCGGGGATTGGTGACAAATTTTTGTCTAATTGTCTTTTCAATTTATTTTTCTTTTCTGTTTTATGTGTTCTTCTTGTTCTACAGGTGATCTGAAGTTTGATCCTGAAATAGAGAAGACCACTAAGCGACTGCGAAAGGGGGCCCGACTAAGAAAAACACAAAGTCAACTAGTGATGCGTACGCCACCGAATACTCCATCTGATTTAGATACCAAAGTAATGGCTGACAGGAATGCAACATGACCGGCAGAAGATCATGCGCGTACTCTGCACGAATTAGCCGCTCCACCAGTTGCCCAACAGCCACTTTGCGTCTCTTACCAACCACTGGCTGTATCATTTGACCTGAAATTTGGACTTATACAACTACTTCCTAAGTTTCATGGTGTTGAAAATGAGGATCCAATAAACATCTGAAGGAATTTCACATCGTCTGCTCCAATTTCATGCCTCACGGAGTTTCTGAGGATCAAATAAAACTTTGTGCTTTCCCATTTTCCTTGGCAGACAGGGCCAAGGAATGGCTTTATTATTTGTCGTTTGGCACCATAACTACTTGGACTGAAATGGCTTGTTTGTTTTTGGACAGGTTCTTTCCAGCTTCAAGAGCGGCAACATTAAGGAGGGAGATTTGCAGTGTCTGCCAGAAGGACTCAGAAACTCTCTATGATTATTGGGAACGTTTCAAGAGATTATGTGCCATTTGCCCTCAACATGGAGTCTCAGAGCAGTTATTGGTTCAGCACTTTTATGAGGGATTGCTAACTATAGAGAGGAGGATGATTGACACCGCCTCTAATGGATCACTCTTGAATAAAACTCTGCAAGAAGCTAGAGAGCTGATTTCTGTCATGGTCGCCAATTCTCAACAATTCAGGGGTAAGAATGAAAACCATACTTAAGGTGTCCATGAGGTAGGCACTTCTCGCTTAGAGAGCAAATTGGATAATCTTAC
The DNA here is from genome assembly GCA_948193385.1 of Breynia disticha f. nivosa. Taxonomy (NCBI): domain Eukaryota; kingdom Viridiplantae; phylum Streptophyta; class Magnoliopsida; order Malpighiales; family Phyllanthaceae; genus Breynia; species Breynia disticha. The sequence goes on from CANYCX011242387.1 coordinate 5,370, forward strand.
AATCTGGATGGAGAAAGTTATTTCTGTTAATGCTTTAGGTGCTAATAAGGGGTTGCAAGCTCCCGTTTGTGGTGTTTGTTGTGAACAGGGACATCCGACAGATGCTTGCCCCACTTTGCAAAATATGATCAATGGGCATAAGTGAACTTCATGAGAAATTTCAATGGGAAACAACCTCAAAGGAAATTTGATCCCTTTTCCAATACTTATAAGGAAGGTGGGCTCACCATCCTAATCTAAGGTATAGAAATGGACAACAAAGGGACAACTTTCAAAGGAGAGATCAAAATTACAAGGAAGCACAGTCGAGCAATAACAATTCCTCTCTGGAAGACTTGGTGAAAACCTTGGTGACTACCACTCTGGATATCAAGTAAGCCAATCAGCAGTTTCAACAACAGATGAAAGACAAGATAAAAGGTTTGCAAGATCAGGTAACCAAGCTTACTTCCAGAGTGAATTAGATTGAAAACAGAGGGAAATTTCCGTCCCAGCCTACTGCAAACCCAAGAGGAGATGTCAATGCAATTACCTTGCGAAGTGGAAAGGAAATTTTTGTCAGTCCAGAAACAGGGGTAGTTCGAAAAGGCCTCACTGAGAAGGCTAAAACAGGATCTGACGTGGAAAATGAGAAAGAAACAGATGCACAACCCAAGGTGACGCCCTATGTTGAAAAACTACCTTTTCTTCACAAGTTGACCAGAAAGAAGGACAGGAATGATGATAAGGAAATCCTGAAGGTGTTCAAAAAATTAGAAATCAACATTCGTTTGTTGACTGCCATTAAGCAAGTACCCAGGTATGCTCATTTTCTTAAAGAGTTATATACTAATCGGACTAAATTGCAGGGTTTTGAAACGATACCTATGGGTGGACAGTTTCTGCAGTTCTACAGAAAAAGCTTCCAGTGAAAGAAAAGGACCCTGGTATATTCTTCATCCCTTGCAAAATTAGAAATCAGAATATAGAGAAAGCGATGTGTGATCTTGGTGCTTCGATTAATGTGATGCCTTTGTCTATTATTACCGCTTTGAATATTGGTCTGCTGAAAGAGAGTGGTGTAGTTATAACTCTTGCTGACAGGTCGAATGTTTACCCAGAAGGAGTTCTTGATGATGTTCCAATGGAGGTGAATGATTTAGTTTTTCTGGTTGATTTTTATGTTCTTGATATGCAGGATGAGGGTAGCTCAAATTCTAGGCTGTTGTTGTTAGGCAGACCATTTTTGAAAATGGCCAGAACTAAAATTGATGTTCACCAAGGCACTATGTCTATGGAGTTTGATGGTGCAACTATTAAGTTCAACATAAATGAAGCTATGAAACTTGCCAATGATTATTCTTCTGTTTATGTTGTCGATGTTGTTGAACCATTGATCCAGGAATATTTCAAAGTTTGTTTTGATGATCCCTTACAGGTTACTCTGTCACAAAGTTTGTTTCATAACACGCTTTAGGAACTTGTGAGGAAATGGACATTTCCCTAGGAACTACACCAATCTGTGTTAGATTTGAGCAAATTACAGAGTGCACCGGTCATACCTCAGAAAGTGAAGTTAGAAGCAACTGAGAATTGATTGAAGCCGTCCGTTATTGAACCACCGGTGCTTGAATTGAAAACTCTTTCGGATCATTTGAAGTATGTGTTTCTAGGCGCGAATGAGACATTGCCAGTTATTATCTCTAATAAACTGAGCAACACAGAGGAAGAGAGGCCTGTTAGAGTCGTGAAGGAATACAAAGAAGCCATTGGATGGACCATTGCAGACATTAAAGGTTTGAGTCCTTCCATTTGCATGCATATAACATATTTGGAGGACGATTGTAAACCATGCAGGCAACCACAAAGGCGATTAAATCCACCAATGATGGAGGTCATCAAGAAGGAGGTTCTTAAGCTTTTAGATGCCGGAGTGATCTACGCCATATCTGACAGTCAATGGGTGAGTCCGACACAGGTGGTCCCAAAGAAAACAGGCATTACTGTGGTGAAAAATCAAGAAGGAGAGCTCGTTCCTACCAGAGTACAAAATGGATGGAGGGTCTGCATTGACTACCGCAAACTTTATGCGGCAACAAGAAAAGATCATTTCCCTTTGCCGTTTGTTGATCAGATGTTGAAACGGTTAGCCGAACGGTCTCACTACTGTTGATCAGATGTTTGGATGGTCTCTGTAATGCGTCTGCCACCTTTCAGCATTGTATGGTAAATATTTTCTCAAATTATGTTGAACATATTATTGAAGTTTTCATGGATGACTTTACCGTTTACGGTGATTTCTTCTCATCATGCCTTGAAAATTTGAGAAAATATTACAGAGATGTGTTGAGGTTAACCTTGCTCTAAATTATGAGAAATGTCATTATATGGTAGAGAAAGGTATAATCTTAGGTCTTTTTGTTTTTGTGAATGGTATAGAGGTTGACAAGGCAAAGATTGATGTCATTCAGATAGAGGTTAACAAAACAAAGATTGATGTCATTCAGACTTTTCCATATCCAACCAATATTAAGGAGGTACGTTCTTTTCTTGGTCATGCTAGTTTTTACCGTAGATTCATTAGAGACTTCTCTAAAATTGCAAATCCATTGAGCTATTTGTTATAGAAAGATGTAGAATTTGATTTTGATGATGCATGTCGTTCTGCATTTGACCTGTTGAAGCATAAATTAATTACAACACCTATTTTACAAGCACCGAACTGGGAATTGCCATTTGAAATTATGTGTGATGCTAGTAATTCTGCTATAGGTGCAGTTCTAGGACAGAGGATAAATAGAACTCCACATATGATTTATTATGCTTCAAAAACCTTAGACAATGCACAGATAAACTATTCTACGACTGAAAAAGAATTGCTTGCTGTGGTTTTTGCATTAGAGAAATTCAAGTCTTATTTGCTCGGAACCAAGGTAACTGTGTTTTCTGACCATTCTGTTTTGAAATATTTGATGTCAAGGAAAGATGCTAAACCTCGTTTACTCAGATGGATCTTGCAATTGCAAGAGTTTGACATTGAAATCAGGGACAAGGCAGGTTCAGAAAACGCAGTGGCTGACCATCTGAGCAGGTTACCTCATATTACAGACGATGGTAGAAAAATGAGCGACGAGTTTCTGGATTTAAACCTGTACGAGGTGCGTTCGAAAAGGCCTCAACGATACCCCTGGTTTGTCGATCTGGTGAATTTCTTGGTTTTCAGATAGTTTCCAGATGATTCCAATCGTGCACAGAAAGATAGACTCAGGAGCGATGCGAAATACTACATTTGGGACAAACCATTTTTGTGGAAATTTGCGCCGATCAGATTATACGCAGGTGTATGCCCGAAACTGAAATTGCTTCTATTATAACCTTTTGTCATTCTTCAGCTTGTCGCGGACACTATGGACCTCAGAGAATGGTGAGAAAAATACTCGAATTAGGTAATCTTTTTAGAGATGCATATCTATTTTGTAAATCGTCCCACAAATGCCAGAATTCAGATAACATTGGCCGTAGGAATGAGATGCCCCTCACACCAATTTTGGTATGTGAGATATTTGATGTATGGGGCATCGACTTCATAGGCCATTTCCCCCTTCTTTTGATTTTCACTATATTATTTTGGTTGTTGATTATGTCTCAAAGTGGATCGAAGCAAAGGCCACTCGTACTAATGATGCCAATGTTGTTACAGAGTTCATTGATGCGCGCGTAATATGAGCATAATTTTTATATTTTATTTACGTATTACGTGGGCATATATTTGAAATTTCCCTTAAAAATCACATCTTAAATTCCTTTTATTGAAAAAATTCAATTAAAATGTGATTTGCAAGTAGATAATGACTAAATCGATTAACACGATCAAAAGTCACGTAATAATGAAGAATAATCATGAAAAATACTTTTACTATTTGCTTTCACTATTAATAATAGTATTTTTACTATTACAAATAGTAATTTCACTATTTATAATAGTATTTTTTTCTCCTATAAATATGTCTTTCGAGAATGAAGTTGGGATTTTTTTTTGTTCTTGCTTATGTTATAGATTTATGTTTTTGTTTTTGTTTCTTCTCTAAAATTTTTGGTTTTTCTGCTTCCTTATTCTTCTAGTTTTCTTTTATAATACTTACTTTCTTGTTTTTTTATTTATTCTTGTTACTACCGCCCGTTGTGGCCGGTTCTTTTTATTTTTGTCTCTACACAATTGTTATTTTTCTGTTTTATATTATTTAATGTTATTTTTTTTATTATTATTTATTCTTGCTACTACCGCCCGTTGTGACCGGTTCTTTTTATTTCTGTCTCAATTTCATTTGCTTCCATTTCAAGATTTCTGTTTCATTTCCTTTTTATTTCTAGTTTTCATTTATTTTGCATTTATTTTCTGTTTTAGTATTCTTGATTTCAGTTTATGTTTTTGCAGGTTATGTTGCTAGATCTTAGTAGTCGACAGATTTAATTGTTCATTTTCAATTTCTGCTCTTGACATTTTAATTTATGTATTTTGTTAATTTTATTTTTACGTTTTATTGTTATTTTTATTCATTTAATTTCAGCATTTAAGGTTTATTTACATTTTCTGTATTGAAGAATTTATTTTAATTCTGAAGTTATTTTCATTAAATTTACTTAAATTTATTTTTATTCATATATTTATTTTTCTGCACTTTATTTTCATGCACTTTTTACTTTTACGCATTAATTTATTATTCTGCATTTTAATTACACGCTTAATTTATTTTCTTGCTTTCATATTTATTATTCGGCAATTTATTTACACGCTTTAATTTATTTTTCACGCATTTTAAGTTTTAATATCATTTAGATTTAATTATTTTAATTAAAAATCACTCCAAAACTCAATTGAT
>CANYCX011242682.1:0-12573 GCA_948193385.1 Breynia disticha f. nivosa
AATGACGAAAATCACTACTGAACATCACAGTATCAATATCAGACTATTTCCAGTACAGAAGCACAAATTTTCCAACGAAAATTTTCAGAATTAACCAATTAATTCCGAAACCCGCGCTCTGATACCAATGAAAGACTTTTATGCGGTGTAAATAAAAGGGAAACATGACTTACTTGTGTTTTCATCGCAGCGGAAACTTATATACACCAAGAGCCAGATTCCTCCAATTGTCGTTGGCTGCCTTTCCCACAGACGTATAAAATACGCCAGATACAGGCACAAATGTGCAACCTCTCCCGGAGCAGTCAAAAATCGTCGAGCGTAGATATCGTATCTACACCACGGGCAATTTATATACTGTTTATGAGAGCAAAGAAACTGATTCTCTGAAAACGTTTTCAATAAAACGTTTAGAATGAAAGAGTCATCACCAAAATGCCTTTTCTTTCTTCTATTTATATTATTAACCAAATTACGCATTTGGTCCCTATAATATAACATCTCATATCTTTAGTCCTTCCCATTCCACGATGTCATGGGCGGACCTAAATATCTAACAATATATTTCCACCGTCTTCTAATAATTGTATTCTTTGTAATTTTTACGCTATTTAAGAAACCATTCTTACTAAAAGTAAATTATAAAGAAGCAATTGTTCAATGACAATATAAATGATAACATTATTCTCCTTTTCTTTAAGGCAAATAAGAACATTATTCTGCCTCTTACGATTACTGTTGTTAGTTAATCGTTGCATTCGAAGAATTCAAATAGCTTTAACATTTCATTTTGACCACAATTGAAATCATCATCTTTTACTGCCAAACACGGTTTCTAGTAACATCGCTATTTTCATAAGGCTCTTAATTCACATGGCAAACAAACATCATCGAACATGATTCGCCTTTTTCTCTGAAAACAAACCATACCTATCTCTCCGCCTCCTCACCTCATCTTGTAGATCCTTCATCTTTAGTCCTTTATACCAAATGTCGCTCCTCTTGTTCCGCCTATAAGAGGGATCATTGTTTCTACACTCCTGACAATGATGAGAGGTGGCCGATCTCCCACCCCTTTTTAGGTTGTCCTTTAGTCCCTGATTTAAGATTATAATTAGAATGTAGATAAATTAACTAAAATCATATTGGAACTTCAAGAGTAAATTAGTATTAACAATATCATTTATTTTAATGTTAATTGAATTGAATTCTGAAGGCAAAATAGAAAATTAATTAAACAAATCTTAATTTAGTAAAATCAAATCTTAATTTAGTAAAATGACAGATATTTTGAGATATATTAATTTGACAAACAACACAATTATTTAGAGATAAAGAGAGTAGTTTTTAAGGCTTAATACATGTTTTATCCCATAAGTGTACTTTTTTAAAATCACATCTAGTACTTTTTTTTTCTCAATAATTTACTTTTAGAGTAACTTACTTTATCAGTAACTTAATTTTTGAAAAGTAAGATAATAATACAAAGAAGGACTATGTTTGAATCAACCATTTGAAATGGATAACTTGGGATAAGAGGGAACATTATTCTCAAACTCATCACTTTCAAAAACCTAAGAACATCTTTTTTTTTTTAAATATAATGACCAACCCACTCTCATGCTGAATCAACTAAGTTGAACTTACACTCGAGTGGCGCCTCCATCACTCAACCCAGTTAGGCTGACCTCAATGATGGAAGGAGGGTAATGAATATTATTACTTGAATAGGCGTAAACTACATCCAGTGGGAAACCAAAAGTATTCTGATACAAAGCTTGAAGTAAAACGTAAGGTAAAGATAGGAGCTCGTGAAAGCCATAGTCCAATTGCAATCCATGTCGAGCAAGCCAATGTGCACAAGTGTTGCCTTCCCTCGGTATATGGCACATTTTAAGGTCACTGTGTTGCTTGAGCATTGAAAAAGTGTCAGCAATATGATTTTTAAAGCTTCCATCCCAAGACTCCAGATTCGTTATCGTGTTTATTGCTTGGAGACTATCAGACTCTAGCAATATATTTCTCAGACCTCTTGAAGCAATCCATTTTATGCCATGGTTAATTGCTCGAATCTCTGCGATGAGGGGCGAAAAAAAATTCACCTTTTTCGTAAACGCCCAACACACAGCACTAGTTATTCCGCACGAGGCCTCCTATTGCAACTGTTTGATTGTGATAATTAACCAAAGCATCGACATTAAGTTTGTAATAACCAACCAGCAGCCTTTCTGATGTGCAAGGTTTCCTGTTGGAATTGCTTTCCCCAGTCGCTTCATGGCCAAGAGGTAGTTACTAGCTAATTGGCCCAGTGTCCCTCTGGTTAATTTATCGCCTAAGCCACCATTAAACAATCTCAAATTTTTTGCCTCCCATAGTTTCCATGCAGTAAGTTCAAAAATTAGGTTCTATGGGATGTTCTTTTGCCAGCGAGATCCATCATCCAGTTTGAGCAAATCCAGTTCTAAACTGGTTGAATGAAGAACTCATCTCTCTCAGCAGGAGGTAGGATCATAAGCCACATAGATTTTGCCTCAAGGCAGTCTCTTAGAACATGACTCATGGTTTACTCACCCTCTTTGCAGCGAAGGCACATGTTGGAGTCCGTAAGATGATGCCTAAATCTTTCCAAATTTGTTAGCAATCTACTCTTTGCCGCCAGCCAAAGGAAGGTCCTTAAATGCTGAGGTCCCTGCCATTTCCAAATTAAAGACCAAACATTAGCCTGTATAATAGGGTTACTAGTATTACCTGAAGGTAAACACAAAGAATCAATGGAAGAACTTAGGTTGAACTTTGCTAAGCTAGTTTGGCTCTAGTACCCTGTATCCTCCTCCTCGGCAGATAGTACCGAGAATGTCTCAAGGATGAGGCTTGTTACCTCAGCCAGTAGTATGTCCCGAAACATCGAACTATTCCAACCTCTCTCAGTTACCATTTTAGCAATCGTGGCCTCTTCATTGCAATCATGAGTGGCAAAATCACAAAATCCAACAGATGTCTATCGAGCTTGAGCCAATTGTCCTTCCATAACTTTATTGAGCGGCTATTACCGATACTCCAGTGGGCCTGATGTTTTGTTTCATTAGCTACGCTCAACATACCTCTCCACAAAGGGGAAACTACAGATTTCCTTACTTAGGAGAAATTTTTGGAATGGCCCGATAAGTATTTTGATTTGAGTACCCTGCTCCAAAGTTTTGCTGGATCTGTTAAGAATCTCCAAACAATTTTCATTAGATAGCCTTTGTTAATAAGTGTTGGTAAAAGAGGTGTTATGGAATCCCAAACCTCCCGATCACACAACGGCAAACCCTAACCTCCAACCTCCGTCAAATGTACCACAATTCCTAACTCTCTCTCAAGCTGCTACAATCCAGGGGAATAAGAAAGGTAAATGGACCGTTCCTTCCCCTCAGAACCCATCGTCTCCCTCCATCCCCAACTAGAACCCCCAGAAAAAAGGAAGATCCCATCTTTCAAAGATACCCTCCTGGGTGTTCCTGATGAGCAACTAGTACTTTAACAAAACTTTCCTGACTATGGTTGGAGATAAAATTGGGAAAACTCTGAGGGTGGACGAAACCACACTAGAGGTTTCATGAGGTCAATATGCCTGTGTAAGTGTGGAGATTGACCTCGATAAACCTCTAGTAGCCAAATTCAGGTTTCGTAGAAGAATTAGACTGGTTGAATATGAAGGGCTCCACTTCATTTGTTTCCACTGTGGGAAGTATGGGCATAAGCTGGATACTTGTCTAAAAATCAACCATAACACCTCCTCTACAGACGATGCCACACGAGAACAGATGGATGCCCAAATGGATACCTCCATTGAGACAGTTAGGCCTGAACTCTCTAGTTCTTTTGGGGAGTGGATGTTGGCTTAGAATAGGAGAAGAAGGCATCGTAGGGAGGAGACGCACCAAAAGGCGTCAAACCATATCAGTAAACCCAAAGTAATAACTAGTGATGAATGTGCACTGCATCCGATTCCCCACAATACTAACCCTCAAGCAGCACAGTCTAATGCCACAACCCAATATAACCTAGGCTCACGGTACACTATCATTATGAACCTTGATAAAGCTTTTCAAGCAGAGGTCTCTGACTAAGCTACGGATGCCCCTGATAGGGTCTCTGGTGATGAGAAAATGCCACACCATTCAGCTATAGATGAGGTTAAAGTGCGAGATTCATTGGGAAGTGGTAAGGGAAAGTCCAGAAGTTCTAGCAGAAACAAGGAGAATCTACCTCCTCCTGAATTGAAGAAGAAGGCTAATAAAAGCAAGCAACCCACCATTCCTTCCTTACATAAAGAAAAAAGGAAGAACAACCACCATGAAACCTTTAAAGCCCTCCCTAGCCCTGTCACAGACCCCAAATCCCATCCAGGGGGTTCATCCTTGTATGCTGCTTCTCCTGTTACCCTTCGTAAACCACCAATCTCAGCTACCTCAATTTCCCCCTTAAAGCAACCTAGAGCAGTAGTTAAGGGGGGTGTGCCCCTGATAGTTCTGGAGGGGCAAGTGAATTTCCCTTCCCAATAAGTAACTAAGGCAGAGGATGCTAGAGGCTATGATGTAGGCAATGCTCATCCAACACATCTTAAACATACTGGCACCCACTCTAATGACAGAGAGCAAAGAGAGCCCAGAATACCCCCAAGTCCACACATTCGGGAATTCCTACTCCCTTAAGCTAAGTTTCCCTCCCCCCTTCCTACTTTATTATTTATGTTTCTTGTTTGGAATTGTAGAGGTTGTTCCAGCACTAAGTTTAAAGCTATTTGTAAAGATTTGGTTTTGGTATATAAGCCTATATTGCTAGTTCTAATTGAACCTTGGATTAGTGGTGCTAATGCAGATAAGAAAATAAAGAATCTTGGCTTCTCTTTTAACCATAGATAGGAGGCTTCAGGTTTTTTGGGTGGTATCTGGTTTCTTTGGTCAGATCCTAACCTCAAAGTCCAAGTGGTGACTCAAACCAAGTAGCTCATTCATTCCTTTGTAACCTGGGGTGATATCTCATTTTTTTTATAGCAGTTTATGGCAGCCCTATCCCGACCCTATGTTTAGAACTCTGGAATAGTATTCGAGAGATACATCATACAATTGATAACAATTGGATACTGGCAGGGGATTTTAATGCAATACTGAGGCAGACTGGTAAAAAGGGTGGAATTAGGTGACAAACATAAAGCGGAAGGCCTGGGAAACGTACCCATGCTACAATTTTATCCAGATTAGCTACATCCGCGTAGAATTTTGGATAGCATTTTTGTACCGTAAGATAGTGATCCCCGATCAACCAAGGCCCACCAAACAATGTCGTACCATGATCTTCCATGTTGGTAAATCTGACTACATAGAAATCATTCCCCACATCCGTCATCTCCATATTACCTTTTAATTTCCTCGCTTGAGTTTGTCTCTGTGACAGTCTATTGTATCCCAAATGGCCCTCAAGTTTCTCAATGATTAAGGCATTCTTCCAAGGCTTACATAAGGTGATAAACTCCTCCTTCGAAATCCTTAATACAGGACACTTTAGGGTCTCTTTGGCTGATTGGGGACCAATGGTTCAGTTTTGATCAATAGTCGTTGGGGTATCTTCCTGAAAAATAGGTTTCGGTGTGACTACAAGAGTGTCCCTATAGGACTGCTTCTTTGTTATATCTATTTGGGGAGAAGGGGTAGGAGGATTCATCTTCTCCATAGGGATTCCATTAGGGTGCAGTCTTGCTTTCTTTGTTCCACAATTCTGTTCCTTCATAGAATTGGGTGGAGGTATGATAGGCTACCCCATGGGGCATTGGAGGGAGTCTATCGAGAATACTTATTAGAGAGAGATGCTAGAGAGACACAGATGTGGTTGGCAAATCACATCTAGTACTTAATGAATATTCTCATTAGTCTTTTAAAATTGTCAAAATAAAAAATATCTAAAATCTTCTCACTTTAAACGATTTTTTCATAGGAAGTTAACATAAATGAATGAGTTTAAAACTTACTAACCATATTGTTTTATCTATAAAATATTTTAAAATTTTATTATTTTAAAAGTGAATGGCATTCAATGTGGAACTCATTTTTAAAAACTTAAATTCCGATTAATTAAATACATTTTGTAAATTCAAGTATTTATACAAGTGAGAAGATGAAAATAAACCATTTGTTAACCAAAACCTCGGCCCATTTTCATAATCTATATAAAACATTTACAGCAGAAACGAAAATACATTTGAAACCATTCAAACTCAATATATATGTACATAGAAATATAAATGTATCCAATTGTACAAAAGATCCAAAATACAATATCTCAAAATATGGAGCTCGACCTCGGATGATATCGCTGGCTGGCACGTCAGATCACAACAAGTCTGGTCCAAAAACAGCTATCTACGCCCTGCGCAACATTTAACAATACAGACAAATAGATGAGTATTTTTCAATACTCAGTAAGCTCTTAACACTGGAATATAACTTATAACTTATATACTTTCACATTCATAGTTCTTCTTTAAAATGTAGCCAAGGAAGAATCAGACATTAACACGAGGACGTGCTAACCCAGTACGAAGACGTACTAAACCAAAACTTGGTGTATTAAGCTCCTGATTTTCCAGAAAAGATGAGACGTGTCTTCTCAAGCACAAAATCGTGCCCAATATCTGTATTGCACATTAGAATAATAAAGAACTCACTTGCTCTTTCAAAACAATCCAATTTAGGTCTGCCAGGGCATGAGAACGGCTAAGTGAACGGCTTGCCATGCCGTTCACTAGGCCGTTTCCTCTTCCCTGTTCCATAGCAAGGCTGGAACGGCTATGGAAACGATTCCAGTGGTCGTTCCCATGCCTGTTCCTACATGCTGGGGTCACATTTCAGCATGTCTTTACACATTTCATATACTTAACTTCATTCTTATACATTCCATATCATTTACCATGCTCAAAATCACTCAAACTACCTTAAGCTATATCTTCATAACATTAAACATTATTCACATGAACTTTTCACATAGAGTAATACATAACTTCCAAGCTTCATTCATTCAACACTTAAGCATGATCAACCATTGTTAACAACCAAATATCCATACTCACATAGTCAAACATCCATTCATAATCAAAGCATAACCAAACCATTCCAAGATTCATTTAACAAAGCATCCATAATATCATTCACTCTTAAGCAAGCGACCAATAAGCAACATATAATCATTAAATGTTAATGCTTATGTGAATGAATGCGAATGCAAAACATATGAATGTCACTGCCCCGGAGTCTTCATTTCTCATTTCACTTTTCTTTTATTTTCTTTTTCTTTTTCATTCTCTTTTCATTTTTCCCTCGTACACAGTACGACATCGAGCCTTGCTCAAAATATCCTCGGTCCTCGACCAGCATCGAGATCGCTCTCGGAATCAACTCAGGCCTAGCCTGTTTCTCATTCTCATCCGTGTCACACACAATATAAATCAATATCACCATTCATAATTAATCAAACAAGTATGCTCAAGTAAGAAAATCACATGCTTAAACTTATATAATCAAAGCATCATATGCTAGCCATCAACATCTTATTAACCTTAAGTCAATAGGTTCATAAGAGCATACTTAATACATTCCATTTATAAACACTCAATTCAACCATGTTCATATCTTTCAAACCATACAAGATTCACAACAAATCATCATTTGTTCCTAAGAACAACACCACACAAATCACACTTCACAAATCGTTCTACTATGTCTAATAATCTCAACATATCATTAAAGGCCAACTTATAATCATTCAAAGTCATCATAGCCTATAACCACACTAATATATTTCAAAGAACATATTATAAAAATTTACAATTCAATCTTAGTCCAATTCAGTATATAATCATTTAATCTCAGTTAGTAAGTGTAAGACCACTTACCTTAGCCAAATACAAGCTATCGCTCACGAACGACACCAACTAACTAAAACAAAACGACATACAGATTCTCCTGTACAAATTCAAATGCATAAACAATGTTAATTGATTGTATTTACATTGATTCCAACTTAGAATCAATAAACTTCCTTCAAAACATCAAACCTTTAACATGTACCAATTGTAAATCTTAAGAAACCCTTATTCAAATGATGATTTAACTATCTATTCATCGTTTCTAAGTCATATCAAATTCAACACATCAATTCAATACCTTTCCAACCTCAATCCCAACTTAACACAAATACCCCAATTCCATATTAACCTCAAACCTCAAGAAAATAAGCAAAACAACCCGAATTACGTACCGTAATGAGTTTGGGAGTGAGTTTTGCAAGAAATTGAGTAAGTTTCCACTTGACATGATCAATTGGTAGCAAAGTAGGTTAATTTTTGAGCTTGGAATGTTTCTTTACGTTTTGAGAGAGGTTGGAAGTGTTTGTCAGGAGAGAGAATCAATTTTGGGTTGTATTTATACTAAACAGGTGCGAACGGCCTTGGAAAACGGCCACTGGGCATTCTGTTGGACGTTCAACCCTTCTAGCCACCAGAATACATGGGAACAGCCTCCTGGCTCTTCACATGGTAGTTCCTTCACTATTCCTACAGGTTCTTCATTTGTTCAAATCAATCTTCTATCAACTTTGAATCAACCTTAATCTTTTCATGTTTTCTCGTATTTTCCTCATCATTTCAATACGAATTATCTTATTTCATTCAATATTTCTATCATTTAAATTTCGGGATGTTACATCCAAATTTTATGCGATATCAATTTTCTCTAATCAAATTTTTCGTTGCAATCTAAGAATAGGTAATATACATAAATTTTGGAAAACAACATAAATACCAAACTAAGCTTCAATTTTCCTTATTTGGTATATCAAATAAACTATTTCTATAAATTACATATTTTCAAAACTACATATCACCTCCAAAATCTCCACAAATCATGTTACAAGCAACTATTATTCTAATCAACAACAAAATATCCACATATCATTCCTAATGAAACACGATATCAACACCAAACTCATCAATTAATTCTTTATTTCTAAACAAAAGCATCCATAAAATACAACCACAACTCAAACGTTACTAAATCAGTAACAGAAATTAAGAAAACAGAGACAACAAAAAATGAAGAGTCAGTTTAAGTAATATCATAGTTATTGATTCTTGATTAATTCTATTAAGAATTGAAAACTTACAAACTTCATCTGAAGTTTTTGTAATTATTTTGAATTCAAATCTTTGCATTGATTTTTCAAAAGTTTTCACACAAATGAATATGTAGTGGCTTTGATGTTTCCTGTGCATTACTTGTGGATTTCTTATAGATTTATTGTATTTAGATATCTAATTTTAGTTCTGTTAATATTTCTTTTTTACAACTTTGTTACTATTATTTTATTTATATTTATGGACATCTTGTGGACAGTTTGTCAATAGCTTGTGAATATTCAATGACAAAATTTTTTTTGTGGATTGCTTGTGAATTTATTGTTTTCAATCTCTAAATTTATTTATGTTAAGATTCATTTTTAAAATTTTTGTTGATATCATTCTAAATAATCTATCATAAAGTGATAGATGTTTAAGCAAAGATACTTGGATGCTTTTATCATATTCATGTACTCCTTCAACCTTTGGATAATTGTAATGTTTGTTATTATTACATTACTTAAGACAATGATGAAACTAGAAATTTATTAAAAGGATGAAATTTTAATTAAAAAATTTCCTATGAATATGCAATAAACATGATTAAACACCAATTAATATATTGTCTCATTCGTGTGAATGACTATTGCTAAAAATTTTTTAAAAAATATCACTTGCAATTCAACAAAAAAACACTCATAATTGTCTTCAAAACCATCCTTTTGCAATCTCTTCATGAAATTGATGGTTTGTTTAAAGGAAAACAAACATCGGAGGGTAGTATCTCAAACGCTCCAAATTAATCAAAATTGAACTCAGGACCATCAACTCTTCAAATTCAAACCATTCTTTCTAAAGTTAAGTTAAAAAGAAGCACTTGTTTGATAACAACACCAATAACAACATTATTTTGCTTTTTCTTTAAGACAAATAAAAATATTATTCTACTTCTTACAATTATTTATTAGTTTACCGTTGCATTCAAAAAATTCAAATATCTTTAAAATATCTTTTTGAACATAATCAAACCTCTCATCTTTTAGTACCAAATATGGTTTCTAGTAACATCACTTCCTTCATAAAGCATATTTCACATGGCTTATGATCATCAACCCACATGATTCATCTTTCTCCTCAAAAACAAACCATACCCTCCTCTCCACCTCCTCACCTCATCCTTCTTTATCAGACATCTCTCCTTTTGCTCTGCCTATAAGAGGGAGTAGTGCTTTTACACACCCAATGACAAGGGGAGGTGGCTGCTTCCCTTGCCCTGCCGTTTTGTCCTTAATTTAAGATAATAATTAGAATGTAGATAAATTAACTAGGACATCCTTTCCCATATTGGAATTTAAAGTGTAAATTAATATTATTATTATCAGTTATTAGTGTTAACTAAATTGAATTGTGAGGGTAAAATAGGAAATTAAGTAAAATAATACTTAATTTAGCAAAATGACAAATATTTTAGGAAAAATTTATTTAGAGACAGATGGAGTAATTTTTAAGGCTTAAAACATGTTTTATCCCATAAATACACTTTTTAAAATCACATTCAATACTTTTTAAAATCACATTTAGTACTTAATGAGTATTCCATTATAAGGGTTATGCCTCAATGTTGGTTTTTCATTAACTGTAATATATACATAGAGTATCCTAGCTGATAGGAGATATCAAGTGATGTATATGGAGTGAGATGCACGTGAACTAGAATTATGATACAATTAGAGTTGCATTTGTGTAGACTTCTTAACACTCACCTTCATGCTAATGGGAGTGGAACAGAATATTAGCTTCTCATGATCCTTGAAAAAACTTGAGTTTTGATAATGGTTTGGTGAACAAATTAGCAACTTGATCTTCACTTGAAATATGATGAACTTAGAGTTGTCGTTTAGGAACTAAGTCTCTCATGAAATGGAACTCAATTTCAAGTTGTCTTGAGCGAGTGTGGAATATAGGGCTATTAGTTAAATAAGTTGCTCCAAGATTGTCACACCACAATGTTGGTGGTTAACGTGGTGAATGGCCAATTTCTTTTAAATGTGGTATAAAACAAAGAACCTCAATTGTAGATGTTACTAGGGCACAATATTCTACTTCAGTGGAAAAGTGAGAGACAACTCGTTGTTTCTTTAAACTCCATAAAACAAGATTTGGTCTAACGTAAATTTCATAATTAGTTGTGGATTTTAGATCTTGTTCATCTCCACCTAAATCAACATCACAATATATTAAAAGATTTATTTGATTGGATTGACCCAAGTAATTTCCCATGTGAGAAGTACCAGTAATGTATCATAAGATTCTTTTAACTATAACCCAATCTACCATAGTGGGATTATGTCTATGTTGTGAAACTTTTCTCACTAGAAAGGATAAATCTTGTCTCGTGATGTATAAATATTATAGAGTTACTGTAGTTTGTGTGTATATAGTAGCATCAAAAGGAGTTTGTAGATGTTCATGTTCAATAGGGGTGCTCACTGGTTTTGATGTAGACATGTTCCTATCATGTAGAATTTCAGTTGCATATTTTGTATGAGTAGCACAACATTAGTATCCCAATTGGCTTCAATTCTAAGAAAATAGTTGAGTTTACCCAAGATCTTTAAGGCATATTTTGTCTTAAAAAATGAGACTAGCTTTTTTCACATAAAATACCATTCTCATATTACATCAGAAGCCAAATTGGTGAAGATGCAAGTTGGAGCAACATAGCGGCATACATGGTGATGTGGACGTGAACCTACCGCTCATACAAGAGAATGAGTGACGAAGTTTACAAATCACCATATATAGACAACTCTGCCACCACAACAAGTAATAGAACCTTCAAGTCCTGCAGCGAGTGGGAGAATAAGTGGGAAACAAGTTTTTGACTCATCGAATTCTTCTAGAGTGGCAATGCAAATGGCTTCAGCATCATCCGAATCACATGCAGTGAACATTGCAGAATTATCAATTGCTACAACAAGGAAATTGCTCAGGTTACCTCCACTATGTAATGAGTGTTGCATCTACACTGTTCCTGATTGAATGAAGCATTCAAACAAACGACTGTTCTCACCACGTGTGGTTTCAATCGATCCAATTCACTACCATAATAAGAAGCAAAGGGCAAATAAACATTTCAAGGAAAGGTACCTTGCAGAGTTTTGCCAACATACCAAGGTAAGTTTGAATGAGTGTTATGAACACATACTAAACGAGGAGAAAAGATTGAGAAATTTTTATACTGATGTTGTTGATCTCAATAGTGAAAATTTTGTAAAAATGATAATAGTGGATGTTGCATTTATTCTCATGGTATTATTGTACAATTCTTTTGAAAGTTTGTTAAGTAGTGGTGATCAGATTTTTGGAAAACTGGAGATGATGCATGACCTAAGGTATGATATTTTGTAGCTTGAAAATCA
>CANYCX011243516.1:0-10460 GCA_948193385.1 Breynia disticha f. nivosa
GTTATGAAATAAGTATGATTTGTGATTTGACAGTTTGGACTCTTGTATGAGTATAAATGATTGATATATTTGTTTAAAAAGGAGTTAAAAACTTGAGGTATGATGTGTATAAACGAATATGGAATTGATTAACACGATGTATGAATATGAATGATGTTATGTGTTGAATAATCAATAATATGAATGAGAGAAATGTTGATGATGATGTGTGGTTGGGCTTGAGTTATGAAATGATGTTTAATAAATGATATTGACGCTTATGATCTTGATGCTTGTAAGGATGTTTATGGATATTCATGATTGAGATTTGGTCTTGATGTAAATGTGATAAGATATTAAGAAGGGGTTATGTCTCATAGTTGGTTAAGTAAGTTGAGTGTCTGTGGTCAAATTGGTTATGGAAAAAGGAACTAAGAATGCATAATGATTATATGTATGTTTGCATTATGATTAATGTAATTGATTTAAGGATGTTAAGAATGACCTAAAGATGAATAACATAATTGGTTTAGATGTTAATAAGGTCGGTTTAAAAGGCTTGGAAATGGCATGAATTGTATAAGTCTCGGTTTGAGTCGAATGAGGCAGAATTGCCACTGGAGCAAAATTAACGTATGTTACTTGCATAAGCAATATACATTATTCATAATTAACGTATGCTAAGATAGTCTTGTGGCATACGTTATTGGTAATTAACGTATGCTAATGAACCTGTTGGCATAGGTTATTCTTGACAAAAAAATATGGAAAAAAAGACTGATGAATAATGTACATTAATGGCTGAATACACCTACGTTAATTTGACCCATAAACTCTATTTTGGCCTGAATAACATACTAATGTGTACCTACAGTATTCTAATGATCTAGGACGTTTTTTTTAGTGAATAAACTCCTGAAAGAGAATTTACAAACACAAGTATGATTGTTGTGAATAGCGTTAGGATGCCATAGGGAGAATAAGGCTGGGATGGCCGAAGTCTCCCCTGCACCCCGGCATGTAGAGACACTAAAGGATAACCTTACTGAGTATTTAAAATATACTCACCTGTCATTACTGGATTCTGTGTAGAGTAACAGGTATCAGGGATAGGACTACGTGATCGACGAGGCTAGCGGTGAGATACTGAAGGTCGGACTCCCAACTTTTTTGGAATTATGCATGCTTGTGTATTTATACTTACATTAGTATGGATGGATTTTATATACGTATTATCCTAAATGTATTTCCACGGCTTCTTCATTTCAGATTACATTTGATATAGAAATCGTATTTCATGTTGAACAAGTTTTTGTTTCGTTTTATCTCTTTTACCATCTTGTGTTTTAAAAGAAAAAAAATGGTGCGAAAAATCAGTTTTATTCGAAAAAGAACTTTGGAAAATTTGGCATCACACAAGATGATTAAAACTATCTTAAAATTTTTTAATGGTTGAAATTGATACAAAAGTGGTTCAAAATAGTTCAAATTGATTTGAATGGTTCAAATTAATTAAAATTAGTAATGATGTGACATGGGTCTGAAAGTTCATCAAGCCCACTAATATGTCAAGGTCCATTCCAAACACAACAAGTCAGACCCTTCATACAAGGATCCAACAAAAGATATTCTATAAAATATCTGATACATCCGTTGAGAAAAATCAGATATAAATTTTGAATATCAAACTTTGAATATCAAATATGAATACATGCATAATTTTGAAAAATAAATTTGACCACCTAATCAGATATCTCCACACCTCTCTATAAAATAAAGCCCTGGAGATCAAAGAAAACTCTGCCTTATTGCTAACTTAATCATTGGAGTGTTTTTGTGGGTAAAAACCCACACTCTTCTCTATTTTACAGGTAATCAAGCTCATTGGCAAAGGTTTTGCAGAAAATCAAAGAATCTTGACAAAGATTCCTATCCGTTTGACTTTTGCTGATCAAAGAGACAACAACAATTGGCGCCATTTGTAAGGAACGAGAAATAAGCCATCACTTTTCTATAAAATCAATACAAGAAATTTTCCAATGTGATTTTCATTTTTATCCTCCTAAGAAATGGTGACGGCTAGAACTCGAACAAATGAACACATTGAAGAAGGAGATACTTCGCAACAAACAGATCAACCTATTAGAGGCAAGGCCTCAAGAATTGTTAGGCAGATCACTTATCTTAGTGAATATGAGAAACTAGAAAATAAGAATGAAGAGACAAATCATAGACTCTAAGAGTTAACTGATTTTTTTCAATAAGTATTATAGGCATCACTCCCCTATCAGCTTCAATGGGAGCACAAAACAAAGAGCATTCTCATAAACAAGAAATGTCTTAGGAAAGAAACCTTTGAAATTCACTTCCTCGCATCTCAGAGTTTCAAGAGACACATCTTCCGTAAGAAAGATATGGAGACCTAAAAGGAGAAAAGGAAGCAAAAAAGATAAAAGTCCAAGATGTGGTTGAAAGCACTTTCAAGGGAAACCCTAAAGCTCTAACAAAGGCTTAAGAAGACTTAACATTTAGTGGTAAAGAGAAGGTTGACATTGAAAGATGATCAAAGAAGTTCTAGAAAAGAAAAAGATAGTTCCAATGGAAGAAGATCAATGAAGCACTAAATTTCATTTTACTAAGAAAATCCTACAAAAACCTCTTCCTCAAAGGTTCAAAATGCCTCAATTATCTAGCTTCACAGGAAAAGAGGATCCTTATGAGCACATGCAATGAGGTAATTATGTTTTTATACGAATGGGAAGATGTGATAATATGTAGAGCCCTCCTAATTACCTTAAAGGAGGTAGCACAAATTTAGTTTAATAGGTTAAAAGAGTCATCAATCTCCTCCTTTGAACAACTCTAGAAGGAATCTGTCAATGTGTTCATCATTAATAGTAGGAGAAAGGATGCCATATACCTGCTAAGTATTAAGCAAGGAGAAAAGGAGACCTTCAAGCAATATATGGATAGGTTTCAAAATGCTACCCTTAAAATCCATGAACCACAATCTAAGGTAGCTGTAGCAACTATGCTTCAAGGAACTCATTCAACACAACTCCAAGAGTCTCTGTCTTTTAATTATCCTAAGTCATTGGCTAAATTATTTGTTTGCACTATAAACTACATCAAATAAGTTGGAGTCTTAAGAATTGTGAACCCTAAGGATGATAGGGAAAGAAAGAGAAAGAACAGAGACAGACATAAAGAGACATCTAAGAAGAAGGAGAATGTTAGAGATTTCAAGGGTTGAAACTTCAATATAAAAATTACACTCCCTTGATTGAGTCAAGGTCTTCAGTTCTTACAACCATTGAAGGATCAGGGTTTATTAGCCTTCCTACAAAGACTAATTAAAATTTAGGTAGAAATATTGAGGTTTATTTCCGATACCATGATACTTATGGCCATTCCACTAATAAGTGTTATGTATTAATGAATAAGATTGAGTCCTTTTTTAGAAACGGTGAATTGAAGGAATTTGTAGATACTGAAGCTTTACAACATGAAGAAAGAAGAAATAATGACAGGAGCTGCGACGACCAAAGAAGCGCAAAGTGAAGAGTTATAGATGGAAAAGATCGTTACTTTTAAAGAAGCTTACTTTTAAAGCAAAAGAAAATGAATAAAATAGTCAAGAACATTAAATGAGGAATGGAACCAATGAAAAAAAAAAACTTGAGTCTATGCTCTTATTTCCTTTATGCAAAATAGATATTCTTATCACACTTTATGTGAAAAAAATTAAAAATCTAACAATGATTGCAACATGATACTTCAAATACAAATTTCAAGGACAAGGAAGAAAACTCATATGAAAGAAAAATGCTAAAATCCACATGCACAAAACACAAAAACTTCAAGAATGGCAAGTAGAAAACCTTGAGGAAGTCAAGGTTTTTTCAAAGAAGAAAAACCTTTAAGTATGGCAAGTATAATAGTCAAAGGAGAATAATCTTCAAGAAAGACAAGTGGAAAACCTTGAAGAAGTTAAGGTATTGTCAAAGAAGAACAATCTTCAAGAAAGACAAGTAGAAAACCTTGAAGAAGTTAAGGTCTTGTCAAAGAAGAAAAATCTTTAAAAAAATGAGTAAAAATCTTGAGGAAGACAAGGTCTCATCAAAGAAGAAAAATCTTCAAGAAAGGCGAGTAGAAAACCTTGTGGAAGTCAAGGTCTGGTCAAAGAAGAAAAGTCTTTAAGAAAGGCAAGTAGAGAAACCTTGAAGAAGTCAATGTTTTGTCAAAGAAGAAAAATATTCAAGAAATGCGAGCAAAAAAACTTGAAGAAGTCAAGGTTTTGTCAAAGAAGAAAAATCTTCAAAAAAGGCGAGCAAAAAAACTTGAGGAAGTCAAAGACTCATTAAAGAAGAAAATCCTCAAGAAAGACCAGTAGAAAACCTTGAGTAAGTCAAGGTCTTGTCAAAAAAAATTCAAGATTGAAGAGAAAAGCCTTGTCAATTAAGAGAGCAAAAGCCTTTAAGAATGTCAGCTAGAAAACCTTGTGAAATTAAGGTCTTGTCAAAGAAGAATACGACGAGTAGAAAACCAGTTCTCGTCAAAGAATAAAAAGACAAGTAGAAAACCTTAAGAAAGTCAAAGTGTTGTCAAAAAAGAAAATTCTTTATAAATGGAAAGTAGAAAACCTTATAGAAGTTAAGGCCTTGTCAAAGAATAAAAACATTCAAGAAAGTCAAGGAGAAAACCTTGAAGAAATCAAGGTCTTGCCAATGAAGAAAAATATTCAAGAAAAGCAAGTATAAAACCTTAAAAAAAAATCAAGGTCTTAGCAAAGAAAAAAAATCTTCAAGAAAGGCAAGTAGAAAACCTTGAGGAAGTCAAGGTCTTGTCAAAGAAGAGAAAGACAAATAGAAAACCTTGTTGAATCCAAGGTCTTGTCAAAGAAGAAAAACCTTCAAGAAAGGAATTTAGAAGAATGACAAGTAGAAAACCTTAAGGAAGCCAACGTCTTATCAAATAAGAAAAACATTCAAAATGGCAAATATAAAACCTTGAGAAATTTAGGGTCTTGTCAATGAAGAAAAATCTTCAAGAAAGGCAAGTAGAAAATTTTGTGAAAATCAAGGTCTTGTCAAAGAAGAACAAGGAAAGTAGAGAAACTTTGAGGAAATTAGGGTGTATTCAAAGAAGAAAAAACATTTAAGAATGGCAAGTAGTAGAAAATATTGAGGAAGTCAAGGTCTTGTCAATGAACAAAAACCTTTAAGAGTTGACAAGTAAAAAACCTTTTATCAAATAAAGGTCTTTTTTAGAGAAGTTGATACAAGATTTAAAACTACTTAGACGCATGTCAAGTATAAAACCTCAGTAATGAAATTGAGGACTTGTCATGAACACAAGTAGTCAATAAGGACAAGGGTGTTATTCAATCACTTAATTCAAAATCAACCTTAAAATAAATGATTGGGGATCCCACATTGGTAAACTAAATGGAAAAGATATTCTAACAAAATAATATTCATATAAGAAAAAAAATTTTGAATAACATAAATAATCAAAAATAACAAAAAAGTCTAAACAAAAAAAAACATCAAATAAATTTTAAAAAATCATGTTGAAAAGATCTAAACATCTGCCACAAGAACATTGGAAGGAGAAGGCTCTTTAGGAAGAATAGTATTTGTTGATAAAATGAGAGTAAGAATCAATAACAACTGAAGCCAAAGCCTCACCATCCTCAGCAATTGTCTCTTCTAAGTTTTGAGGAGCATGAAGCTTCTCAGAAGGAGATGAGTGCTCAGAGGAAGATGTATTAGAATTTAAAGCAAGTACTCTCGTCCTATAAAAATCCCAAGGACCAGAGAGATTCTCAAGATCATCATAAAGATCCTCCTCTAAAAAGCTCTCATAGTCAATTGCAGAAGGCTCATAGGTATTCAAGCCTAGTAAGCTTCCATCTCAAACTCTCTTTTAGACCTCTTTAGATAATATCAAGTCAGAGAATTTTTTTGAAGGTATATTATTCTCTAAACAATGGCGTGTTACATAAAAAAACAAGCTTGTGAAATCTTGCAGAGTAAGAGGCTTTCCCTTTGTAGCAATCTATAGATTGACGACAGTCATGAATGGCTGACTCAACGGTAGAGTTTTTAGACAATCGACATTCACTTTGAAGGGTCCCAATAGATTCATTAGAGGTAGCAAACTTCCTCTTAAGTGTATTATAACTAGCAAGTAAGGAATTATAAGAATTCTTCCTCTCCAATTTTTAAGCTCTTTATCTTGATTCTAATGCTCTTCTTGTAGAGCGTTTAAAGCTGCAGCTTGCGTGAAAAAACCTTCCTTTTCTGAATTTAAGATGCCAAGAGATTTTTTGAAATAATCACATTGAAACTTCAACTCTCCAAAATTCTTTTCTGAAGTAAAAGGTTTGGATAGAAGTTCATCTCTCTCTTTAGTAATCTCTCTAAGAAGATTTTTGGTTTGCACATGCTCTCAACACTCCGAAATGTAATTTTCTATTGTAAATACAGCCATCTCAAATTATACTACTGCTTGTTGCAGTCCCTATAAAAGATCATAACAAATTGTATGTGTTATAAAAAGAAATATGAGTATTTAAAAGTTCAAAGGTATAATAGAAGTACCCTTGTAATATTACGCAAGGCTTTATACTATGTTGTTGTTTAAGAGAAAAAGTAATCCTCTTCATCATGTGGAAGTATAGATGTAAAGATAAGGTTAGAAGCTAATCTTGGCATATCTATTGAGTCTGTGTTGACTAGGCTTGGATTGGGATTCAAAGACTTATTATCAAACACTTTTTTGCCCCTTCCTGGTTGACTATGAAGAGGTGAAGCCAAATGTAGAAATACCACTCTGCCTAACTTCTCAAAGTCAAGAGTACTTTGTTCTGGCCTGTCTTGTGATTACATTATAGTGTCACTCTGCACATTAAGCTCTCTAGAGTGATCTTTTAATTCTTGAGAATCATTGGAAACTTACTTAAGCCTTTTCGGTGGAGCTTCTTGGGACTCTTTTGGAACTTCTTTGGATCCAGTATACCCCTTTGGCGGAAGTTTAGGAGCTCTACGAGATTTATTTAAATTATGACTCAATTCATGGGAATTGGTGTGTTGTCCTTGTCCTTTGGAAGAAAGCAATTGCTCTCTTAATTGTTGTGAATGATGAGAAAAAGAAGACTTCTCTTGAGGGTTAGAATAGGAAGGAAATTTCCTATGAGAGTGATTCTTGGAAGAAGAAGAATCAGTCTCCACATCTTTATGCTTCCTTAATTGTAGTGCTAAATCCTCCATAACACGATTTTGACGAGTTTGATTCTTCATTACTGCAAGACAAGACAAAATGTTATAAAAATGAAAGAGAATCACCATAAAGTTCACATGTCGAAGAGTCGATAATCGAACTAAATTTAACCCATTCTAAATTTGGTCAAAAAACATTCACTAAATTTAACCCCTTCTGAATTAGGTAAAAAATCTTTCACTAAATTTAACCACTTCAGAATGGGTCAAAAATCTTTCACTAAATTTGACCCTTTCTAAGTTGGGTCTTAAATCTCTCACTAAAGTTAACCCTTTCTAAATTGGGAAAATTTAGCTTCCAATAGTGAGACAAGTTTTGAAATCCTTTCTGAACTGACCAAACTAATTCACCAAACAAGATCATAATCAACCATTGTAAGTGTATGACGAAGGTAGACCTCTGCCTTGTCTGAAATGGGTCAGGCCCAACTTCTTCCCTTGCTTGAAAAATCAACAAAAATACATGACCAGATGAAAACTATGATACAACTTCAACGCCAAACTCAATTAATCAGGGATATGCTCATAGAAAACAAGCCACGTCTGTTACCTGGACATCTTGCTTTGTCCATACCATCCCACATAGCAATCGCAACAAACAATATTATTCTATACAAAAAGTAACAACGACGACAAAAGAAAGAAAAAGAAGATTTACTCAAGAATGGCAAAAGGAAAATTAATTCTTCGTAACTCTACTTTTGGAAGACTCTAAAAAATTATCTCGCTCTATCTTGAATCTCCAATAAACCTATGGTTATAAGAAAAAATAATTTCATAGTACAATAAAAGAACAAGAAGAAAAGACAAAATTTTAGATCACGAAACAAATTAAAAAGAGAAGAATTTATTACGTCAAGACTAAAAATTGATTAGGAGAAGTTGAAGAAGATGCTTTCTTGGGCTGCACCAAATAAGGACGTGACTTTAGTGTCCCCTCCATGAAGTTTAACTTATATAAAGTGCAAAGAATCTTAGTTCCAGCCATATTCTTATTTCTACGTTGCAAAAAATTTCAAAGCCAATCAAATACATTGCAACCTCTTCATGCATATTCAATTATGTATAATTTTATTTTGAGTTCTCAATTTTTTCTTAAACAATATATTTGCTTCTTGTTACACAATCTACAGCAAAATAATTCATCATTTAAAGATGAAAATAAAACACAATAAATTTAGTTACAATTATACAGAAAAATACTCTTATCTCTAGAACATCCAAAAATAGGAGTATGGAGCTATTGATATGACATGGGTCCGAAAGTTCGTCAAGCCCACTAATATGTCAAGGTCCAATCCAAATACATAAAGTCAAGCCCATCTTACAAGGGTCCAACATAAGATAGGATTATTTACACACAGTACGTCGTTTTCTCTTTAAATTACAATATAATTCATTTTAATTTTTTTTCAATCTCTACTTTTATGTTTTCACAAAGTCATTAATGTTTACACTTTACATTATGGGCTTTTGTTTTGTGGTGTACAGTTCATTCTTGTTTACTCCACCAAATACACTATTAATATCTTAATATTTCGTACTCATTTATTTCTCACACTTTCATTATCTTCACTTTTCACTTTTTTTCTCTTTTGAGATTTTTTGTTTCATCTTTTCTCCTTTTTTTATCTACTTAGATTTTAATGGCAAAAATTGTAAATTTCTTAAAATTTCACATTTGACACGAGAATAATCATCTATTTCTCCTAAAGTCAGTAAATTTCTCTAGAATACTTCTGCTAAAATAGTCAAGTTTCTCTACTTGCGAGTTTTAGTTTTAATTTTTGTTATATCTTCCTTTTAAGTGTTTATTTTAACTATTTTTTTTTCTTTGTAAAAAAAGTGACAAGAAAACATTCATATCTTCCCTTATCTAAAGTCAAATTGAAGAATTTGAAAAATATTTTTGTATTGAAAATAAATTTGTTTATATAGAAATTAATTTTGTATTTTTTTTTTAATTTTTATATTTTCAGTAGTTATTTATGCATTTTAATTTTTATAGATAATTACACTTATTATGTTTTTTAGACTCCATATTTATTCCTTGATGTGAATGTATATTTTTATTTAAATGCATATATTATAAAAATTAATTTTTTATTATAAACATGATATCCATTATATAAACACCAAAAAATATAAAAATGTAAAATTTTATATTTATTAAATTTTAAAGTTATTATACTGTGATTTATTCTGTTTTTATTGGATGTTTTGTACATATTGTGTAAATAAAATGTACGTATTGTGTAAATAGAATGTACATATAAAATGCATATAAAATTAATAAATCTTTTTTAAAAACTTATATCGGTATGTGTTTTTTCTTTAATATTCGTATATATTTTTTGTAGTTTAATATTTTTAAAAATTTTATTTTTACTACACTTATCGTAAATTTCAAGTTTAATTAAATTGTAAAAATATATTGTAAATAAACTTTATGCAAACTTTTTACATTGTAGATTTTATATTTATAATAGTTTTCTAAACATAAAAGTAATATAAACAAAATATAAATTGTCTGTATATTTTAAATTTATAATATTTTTATTTTTTTAAAATATATTAACATCATGTAAAGTTTATATGATTGTTTTAGTATTGATACCAACTTAAAGCATGGTTGATGTATACTTTTTATTGTGTCAAAGTATTTTTTTTATTTATACTTAATTAATAGGGTTCAATTAATCTTTTTTGAAATTTTTATATTATTAATTATATATGTTTTAATATTTTTTTAGCGTTTATAATATAAATTAATGCATTGTTATATTTTTATATGAACATAACTGCATTCGTCGTAATTTTCAGATTAACATTTTTTTTCACTTTTTTTTAATTTAACATTTTTTTCACTTTAATGTTATCTTAATGTAAACTTTCTGTACTTTATATGTATAATAGTTTCAAACATAAAAATAAGATAAACTAAATATATATTATCTATGCGGTTTAAAGGTATATCAATAATATGAGTTTGAATACATGTTATTATTTCTTTATTTTAATTTTCATCTTCATATAAACTTTTGATAATGTATGAAAGAATAATTTAGTCCGCCCATGACGTTTGGGTCGTCAAATATATATAATTAAGTTTCGGAACTTAATTATTAGTTATTTGGTGTAAGGATTAAATTAGAAACATTTTATGTTTAAGGACTAAAATGTAATTTGACCCAAAAG
>CANYCX011243571.1:0-20699 GCA_948193385.1 Breynia disticha f. nivosa
AGACACAGTACTTTATATGCATCATAATATAAATTTAAAATGAATCAGTTAGGAAGAAGCAAAAGAAAAGTGCAACAGAAAATATAGAAGGATATTCAGTGAAAGAAGAAATGAAATGGACATCCACTAGTAGATTCGCCATAAAAGTAAAGAGATCAGCATTATCTCTGAACTGCAATGGTCTTGATCCCATCATGTTCTAAAGAAAATTTCCACACCATACATACTTCATTTCGCCAACTTATTGGAGTTATCAAACTCACACGTCTGTGTTATCAACCACCACCACACCCAACCCTTTTTGTTCTCTATGTTATAAACATGAAAATCTTTCACATTGTAACTATGTCTCAGTTTAAGAACAGAGAAAGTCATCGACTTAAAGAGCGTTTATAGTGCTACTTATATATATCTTAGTCCAGGGGAACTAGTAAGAATCCGAACTTGTGATCGTTAACAACTAATTCATTGTTATTATCGTTAGACCAACCCGTTAAGGCACATTGGAATTATGCATGGTTGATATTCAAAGGACTGCAATTTTTTGTCATTTTTCTTCTTTTGCATATTCGATCACAACACTTGCCATCCCAAAAAGCATATTGGCTGTTTTCAGTCTCGTAAAATGAATGATAATTATCCAAGTTTGCTTTATAGGAACATACATGCATCACATTTTTTTTCTTTTAAAAAGTTTGTGGCTTGTGGCTATGATTTTGTGCATGGATTCTTGTTCTTTTCATCTCCTCACTCGAATCTCAATGAAGTTTTGTAGATAACCCTTCTTTCCATGTTTTTATTCCATCCTTAACTCAATCTTTACGTGTTTCTGATTAGATGGTTGCTTTGCAATTTTATTTTTCAGAACCATTCATTCATGAAATACGATACTTCTTTATCTTTTAAGTTGTTCTGACGGATAGATTGCTCAAGACCTTTGGTTTCTATCATGACCCGATAAGAAAAATGGGATCACTTATTATGAACTTGTCGAAAATGATTCTGATCCAGCCCACGACTCAATGACAAAAAAATATAATAGTTAGTTTAATAATAATCAAGTGACATTGCTTCTTCGACTGAACCAACGAGCACCTTAAATATGAGCCAAAATGGATCTTGTTCTATCGTTGATCAGATATTTATCCATAAATCTAAGTTTAAAAAAAGAAAAGGTGTACTCGACCAGCAAAAAATAGAGAAAGATTTATTCAATCATATATAGTTTGAGCTCCTAAAATATGCTGATTCAGGTGCTAATGGTCTTTAATAATTTTAAGTACTTTTTAAAATAAATTTATATTTTTTTACTAACAGTAAAAATGACTTATGACAAATAAATTTATGACCAGCAAATTCATAGGTAGAAAATTACTAGAGCAGATACTCACATATTGATTTTTTTTGTTACACAAGTTTAGACAATGGACCGGGCTAGTCTCGGGATAACCTACGAACTAAGGACATGGAGTTTTAAAGAGGCCTAACGAATCAGTAAGTCTGTGTCTATATGTGTCTCCTATCGCCGCTACGGAGCTGTATCTCTGATTTATTGATTGATCCCCTTTATTGTTGAATCCACAAACGAAGGGTGCAACTCACACATATGAGATCATTAGGTTGAATGGTCTGAAATAAGGTATGGAGGGAGTGAGAATGTGGTAGATATATATGAAGCAGATGCATATGGAGAAGCAGCCCAAAATAAAAGAAGAAGAAGAAGTTCATCGATTTGGTGAATTCAAATCAACTCACCTCTCGTTTTCATGCCGCACTACTTCTCACTTTCTTGTTTTGTTTCTTACGTTTAGTTGTTTCTTTTGGTTTATATGCACACCACACTTCCACAGTTTTTCTGGTTTTTTATATGATATTAGTGGAGCGTTTTTGTGTTGTGACAATTTCTTCCAGCAGATCGAACAAGAAAAATGTCAGAACCTTTTTTCTAGGGGAAAAAAAGTCTGTTTATTTAAAGAAATTTATTTATTAAGAAAATATTTTCTTGTTTCTACAACGTTTGTATTAATAAAATTATAACTTAAAAATTAATAAAAATAATTATTTTAATGTATTTTTTAAAAAATTATTTTTTCATCTAAATTATAAAATAATATTTTTATTATTTTTTCAATATTTGAGTATAAAATATCAAAAAATATATTTTTAAAAAATAAGATTCAAAAAATATTTGTTAGCATTATTGGGAGCCAACTCATTTATTAAAGGTTAAAAAAGATTAATAAGGAAGAATGTTTTATTAAATATTCTCCACTTAATTTTCATGAATAAAGTGATTTATTTATTTATTACTTTTATATCTTGTACTTATCTATACTACTAAAGCTAAAGGAGGTTGTTAATATTATGACACTTGGCTTAGTGTTTAACTAGCAACTGAACCCGCACAATACTGCGGATGACATATATTAATTTTCTCAACATAAATTATAATATATTTTATTTGTAAGTTATTTTCTTATAAAAATTACTAATTATTAAATTAAAAAATATGTTAATTACTATTAAATAAAAATATAATTTATGCCAAATATAAATTTGTAAATTAATTAATTGTGATGTCAAAAATAAAATTAGTGTATTACTAAATAACATGTATTTTAAAAAGATTTATTTAATTATTAATATTTTTTTGTAAAATAATTACTGCTATGTGTCGCATAATTATGATGCGACGTGTCAAATTTTTAGGGTCTCCTTCTAAATTAGTAATATAGATTGACATTTGGTCAAATATTTTAATAATAAAATAAAACAAAAAAATAAATAAATAAATAAGATAATGATAGAATTTCATTTAATGAGTATTACAACTTAACTTTTAAAATAAATTTAAATTATTCAATGTTTATCTATAAATGAATAAATGAATGAATAAATAAATATAATGCATACAATTCCACAAAAATTCTTGTTTATAAAGAAAATTTCAAAGTCTTTAATGATAGTAGGTTTAATGAATAAATTTATTTTATTTTTTGAAATATTCCTTTAAAACTGTTACATGTATATTTTCCCTTTATAATTTTTACCATATAAAGAGTCCATAATACTATTATTTATTATTTGTATTCATATTTCAAATTTACATGTATAACATAATAATATTAGTTTTAATATTGCTAAGTTTATCTTTCCTTTTCAATCATTATCTCATGTAAGTAGTATTACATATTTATTATTTTAACATTATTTATTATTTTAAACATGTAGATGAAAATATTCTTTTAAAAACTAACAAAAGGTTGAAATGACTTAGTAGACACAAAATTACTATAATAACGAATGATGCTTTTAAACAAATAAATTTTCTCTTATTTAAAAAAAAATATAAACTTTAAACAAAAGACATATCCAAAGATATATCACAGATTTCAAAAACTAAAAAAATTAAATCCTTTAGAACTCATTATCATCTCAAAAGTTGTTAAGAAATATATTAGATTTTCACCATCATTTGAAACTAAAAATCAATGATAAATCTTTTGAAAAATAGCAACAACAGAGAAAATGACAAGAATAATTCTAAATTAATAACATTTATGCATAATTATAAAGTAATTACTTTTTAAATATTAAAATAATTGAGTATAAAATTGAACTAATTAACTTTATTTCTCTTACATGCCAAGAAAACAGAAAAATGAATGAATAGTAAACTATCATATTTTTGTTTAGTACGTTTGTATAACATAACATTATCAATCATGATGTCAAAATAATTTGTGAATTTTCTTAAAATAAATGATTTAGATGTTATATAATGTGACCTTCAATTTAAATAACAGAATTTTTTGTTGTAAAAAAATATACTTTTAATAATTTATTTATACCAGCGAAATTTTGCGAGAAGTTTTGCTAGTTATTACTAGTGTTAATACTATGCCAAATCAACTACCAACTTAATTGATTTTACCATTCTGAAAACGCTTTCACTTTTTAAATTTTGATTTTACCATTCTAAGAACGCTTTCACTTTTCAATTCTTCTAAAAGATTTCTGTTCAGCTTTTTCGAAACTGTTGTTAAATCAAGATGACAACAATGATCGTTGTTTTGCTTTAAATGGTATAACCACAAGGAGTTAGTTTAACGTACGGTAATGATAAGATATTCCTCTGCGATTGAATTTAGCTTCATTTATTTATAATTCTTAACTTGGATTAAACTGTTGCATTTCTCCAACAATGAATCATGTTTTGCAATAGAATTTACCTTCTTAGCCGTTAGGACATCTTCAATTGAAGGTTGTATAGCCATCTTTTTTAGTAGCTTTATTGAGTGGGAATTTGGAGGCATTAATGGTTACACGAGTTTGAGCAATTGAACTAACTTTGCCAATCTCCAACAAGTAATATATTATCCATTACATGTGGGCTTTGTATCAAAATGTGATTGTGATGAGATTATGTGGATGCCAAAGTCGATTGGATTTATGGTTGTATTACTCAACTTGGTATGCTATGCCAATGAGCTTCCCTTCCCACTGTTGCCCAAGATCTGCTGTTTATTGTTCAAGTCGCCGTTGATAACTCAATAGCGCCACCAAACGTGCCTTGGTTCAGTAGTGTCTGGGGCTGAATTTGGTAGGGCGAACTGCGGTTCGATCCCCCATAACACCGTTTGGGAGGGGAATAAAATCTAACCACCCGGGACCCTCCCCGAACCAGATTAGTCTCGGCCTAGTAGGTCGAGGATACCGGAGCTCAGACCAAGAAAAAAACTCAATAGCGCCAGCTTTGCACATGCCACAACAGTGACAAATTCTATGATATGTTCACTATTCATGCCATTTCCGGTGATTGTGGAACCAAACTAACACTACAAAAAATAATTGCAGAATTAACGTTCAAAATTTTTTAAATACACAAATTTGGTGGCTAAACGCAATTAGCGACCAAAAGTTGTCGCAAAATTTGGATGTCAAAATATTGGACGTTAAATTTAACATCTATGTAGTTGCTAATTTTTTTTTTTTTTTGCATTTAGCGACCACGTAGATGCTAAATGTATGTATTTTGCGACCAATTTTCTTTTGATGCTAATTTTTTATTGCTAAATTCGCAAAATCTTATAGTGAAATGTTACTACCGGAGTTGTTTCAATTTCAAAGATGCAGAATCTTATAAAGGATTTTAAAGTTGTGCTGTTCTTTTTCAGCAAATGCATAACTTATTGTAACATCCATACTTCTATCATGTTCCACTTCATTCCACAATACACCATTTACTGAAATGAGCCAAATGCAATTCATCTCATATCGTTTTCCAGCATAAACAGTTATCAGTTGAGGCTTCTTTTGTGCTTCCAAACTTGACGCATCGAAATGTCAAGATTTAAACGTCAAGTTCAAGATGCTACAGAAAAAACAGAGACAGCAGAGTTTTCCATGGTGAAGTTCAACTGTACAGCTCAGTTTTAGTTTTCTCATCAAACCAACAATGGAGTAAATAATGTTGAGCCAATTACGTAGTGACTTGTGTGGCCATGCAAATATATTCATGAACCTGTTATTCCCAGTTCCCATCACTCTCCATTTAACATTATTTCCATTTTTAATCAGAAAAAATAAAATATTATTTCCATTGTATCCTAATCACATGCTTCTCATGCATATACCATCATTAGGGTTCAAAGGTTTAATACTTTAAACAAGTTATATCAACTTTTTGGAGATGAAAATATTTAACATTCTCTACTTATTCAATTCTTAATGCACCAGAAACAGCCAGGCAAAAAGTGCACGTCATAGCTTGTATGTTGTGGTTAAACATGGCTTTAAAATAATTCTGCTAATTTATTTTAATATTTAATATATGGTATGAGTTGATATAATTTTCCTATTATTTCAAAATGTTAAGTCATGATATTTTAACACACATCAAATTCAGATTTTAAAATCTGAAATTTAGAATGAGTATTTTAGATTTATCTCTTCTAAATTATGATGATCAGTGATAAATTTTGAAGCAGTTTCGGATGTTAAACATTGTTTAAATCTCGACGCGGAGTGTATGTAAATATGAGTATATAGAGTGATTAGGGAATAAGAGGGTTTGTGATGTGTTTTGTTGTGGCTTAGAATACACAGGCCAACTCATAACATGATAATGCTGCAGACCCATTCTTTTCTCATCATTGCTCGTGAGATTTTTTCTAGGAAAAATTATAATTCAGAAACATATCACAATCATAGCCCCCTATATGTTTTGTTAGATTGTTAAGATAATGGCATAAGCAAGCCATAAATGGAGAACTTAATTCATAACATGAATGATTAATACAAACACGTGTGTGAGGACTTGATTCGATTAGATCTTAATGGAATATTCCTACCTCGCAAATGTGAACCTCGCAAAAAAAAAGAAACTTAGAAGCTCACATTTGCGAGGTAGGACTTAGAGACACAAAATAAAAATTAATTTGTGTGGTTACTTGAAACAGAATTTGTGTGGTTACACAAAATAAAAATTAATTCTAAGTGGCCCGGACTTAGAATTGGGTCATTGGGTCACCGGTTCAACTGGTGGATTACTGGTCGGACTGAACAAATAATGATTATATAAAAAACACATTAAACACAATTTATTAATATATTTATATGCATGGGTAAGTCATATCATAATTAGGAGGCTATTAATGAAAAATAACATCATTAAACATGTAATAAGTTGATGAATGAAAAAAAAAGATATTAATAGAATTCTACATATCAAAAAAAGCAAACAATTGAACAACAAAATATTTGTTGTGCAGTCCTATTTATAAAAAAAAATAAACATAAATAACAATTTTTACTTATTGAATTTACTATATATATATATATATTTATTAGCTACATGTATTTGCACATTTCATAGAACTAGAAAAATAAAAAAATAAAAAATTTCACAAAAATTAAATTAAAAAAAAGTGAACATGACTGTGTAACACTTAAATTGATGATAAAAATTGGTGAGATGTGTGAAAATTATGGTTAAGTAAGGATTTTTAAGTGAAATGTTGGGTTTTATTTAAACTGGTCGGGTCACAATTGAACCGGCCAGGTTGACAGATTTTACCGAGTTTTGTGCAATTTCGGTCCATAATGTCAACCAAGATCGGTTTACCAACCGAAT
This sequence comes from Breynia disticha f. nivosa, assembly GCA_948193385.1. Lineage (NCBI taxonomy): Eukaryota > Viridiplantae > Streptophyta > Magnoliopsida > Malpighiales > Phyllanthaceae > Breynia > Breynia disticha. The sequence continues at coordinate 7,136 of CANYCX011243571.1, forward strand.
CACCGAATTTCTAGTTCGACCAGTCAAGTCAGTTTGAGTTTTGAAACATTGCAAGTGAGTGTAAGAAGTTCTCACTTAATCTTAAAATGAAACAATAGTGAAGAGGTTGGTAAAATTCTAAGAGAGTTGTTAGCTTTGATACCAGTTGTTAGAATTTAAACATGAAAAGAACATCCACAGTAATAATAATAGAGAAAGAAAAAAATAACAGACATGAATTTTTAATGTGGTTCAACCTCTCAAAAATAGACTGTTGGACCAATGGTGGTAAACATTAAGATCCTCATTGTGTTTTGATAATGTGTGAAATAATGAAATTGATAAAGATTAGTCTTAAGATTGGAAAAGAGTTTAAAATCAAAGGAATGTTCATCAAAGTGTGTTGGAGAAGTCAAATTGGAGCTTTGAGCTTAATTGAACAAAAGCTGAAAAATCAACATTTTACTTGAGTAAAATGAAAAACAGTCAAGTAGCAGATCCATTAGTCAACTGGCGTTATGGATAAGTCGACTAGTGTGCTAGAAATTCAAACGGAAAGAATGTAACGGCTAGTTCTGAGTCTATAAGTAAAGACAGTCGACTGGCAAATGTACTAGTCGACTGGTGATAGTTGACAGCTAGTGTGAGACATAAATCCTAAAAGTATGGCAAAAATCTATAATCTTGACCCTAAAACAAGGGACATGTTTAGTGGAATGTTTGAAATTAGTTGATGAGAATATTTTGAGTCACTAAACCAGAAATTATTGATGAGAATAATGCTTTTGACCTAAAAATCAGGGATATGACTTTTGAAATTCAAAAAGCATGATGGACAGGTGTGTAAGTCGACTGGAAGGTGATACCAGTCGACTGACAAGTATTCTAGTCGACTGGGAGTCGAGTCTAGAAGTCTGGAACGCTACTGGAATGAAAATCACTCGACTGGTTTTTAGACCAGTCGACTGATAAGGTATTTTTACTCAAGTGTTTTATAAACCAGTCGACTTGTGTGGTTTTACTCAAGTGCAGGAAAAATTAGTCGACTGGTGCAGCTGACAGTGAACAAATGTTAATTTTTTAAAGCAGGTGGAAGTTGTCATTATTGAAGTATAACGGGCAAAAACTCAAAAGGACTTATAAATTGAGGTTTTTGCTTGAGAGAAGATAGAACACAAGCTTACAAAAGAATTCATTAGTATCTTTTAAAGTAATTGTGCTTATTTTCTCTTATGTTCTTGTAACTCATCTAGAGATTGTTTCTAGTTGAGAGATTACATCTTTGTTGGTTTCTTGAGCTGAAATTCAAGTGTGTAATAAGTTCTCACTTAGCTTTAAAAAGTGACAATAGTGAAGAGTTTGAGAAAATCCTAAGTGGGAGCTTAGGTAGTGGGGTAGGTGTTTGATCCGAACCACTCTAAATCATGTGTTCTTGATTATTTGTTTCTTATTCTGCAAAAATCTGCCATCTTCATCCAAGCTCTATTCAACCCCCCTTCTAGAGCTTGCTTAGATCCTACAATATATACTTTCGTCTCCAAATAATATACTCTCGTCTCCAGTAATAAACTCTCGTCTCTAATAATATACTCTCGTCTCCGTATGATCAATCATTTTATAAATAATCACTATCAATAACAATCTTTTCCAATAACAATCACCACCAGTATATAACAATGATCGTTTATATCGTGTTTTCTATGATCCACATTTGGTTTCTACATCTATTTCTCGTTTTCTCTCAATCTTTTATCTCTCTCTCGCCTCTGCTTTCATTTTTTTGGTTTCCTTTCATTTTTCTATTCAAATTCACATTGTATACAATTCAACCAATCAACACGGCAGTGTCGACCTCAGCACGAATTATGTTGAATACGGACATTCTACCTCCTGCTTACATTTCCAACATTTTTTATATATTTGACAGCTCAGCACAGTCGTGTCTACCTCAGCTTGACTCGTGTTGACTAAACGACCTACACACTCCAGCACGATCATCATGCTAAAATTATTTTCCAAAAACACGGTCGTGCTCATACTTTCTCAAGAGCACGACCCTGTGTTGTCATCACGCCTCCCGTGCTGACACGTTGTTTCCATCTTTTTCACAAATTCAACTTCATTCTTTCGAATTTCCACCTGTATCAACATTTTAACTTATCCTAAATTATAATATATTCAATTGACACTTAATTTAGTTAATCATTTCACTAATTATGGAGTTTTATAATAGGAATGTTACTCTCTCTCTCTCTCTCCTCAATCTATGATGTTGTCCTCTCTTTTCCTGTTTCTTCTTCTTCATCATCCATTGATGTTCATCTTCATATGGGTAAGTTTCTCTGAGATCACTCTTCCCATCTCTCATAATTTAGTTTGCAGCTTGGGTTTCTCATTCTCTCCCATGTTTTTTTGGTTTCAGGGTTCAAGTTTCTTCTATGATTTTAGTTGAGTTTTAGATGAATTAAGATTTTAAATTACAAAGCACTTTTGGGTGTTTTTGGTTGATGAGTAATGGGTTTTAGTGTAGATGTTGATTTGAAGTATCATTTTTGGTGAAAATTGTTTGTTTTGATGATACCATGCTGGGTTTTTTTTATTGGGGGTTTGAGTTTTAGATATAGGCTTGTGAGATACGGATGTAGGGTATAGTGAGTATTACTTGTTGGGCAAGGTCATGCAATTGATTTTTTATGCACACTAATACTTTAATTTTTGAGTGCTAATAAGTAATAACCCTTCAAGTTTACTTGCCAATTAGTTTTCAGTATATATAGAAGTCAAAATTTGTTAAATCTAGTTTTATCTTTTTGCAACCATAATAACAACCTTGATCATTTAAACCATAAATAAAAATCCAATTTAGAATTAACCTATGCTTCCTATTTTTTTTTTTTTTGAACTAGACACATCCTAATCTATTAGGTGAACATGAACAACACCATGATTTAGTGTATGTTAAAGTTTAACCCACTAAATTTCAAATGCAACGGACAACACTAATTAGCAGCCTCTTATCATTTTTGCATGGATTAATGACATAGCGCACAACATTTTTTTTATTTGCAAAAAAACAATTGTTTTAAATTGTTTTTAGTGTATTAATTTTTATATTTTATTGTATTTTGTACGAAATTGATTATTTGTAGATATAAAATTAATATAAACTTCATATAAATTTTATATAAATTTATATTTATTTTTAATTAATTTAAATTTAATATAAAATTGTAACTTGATATACTCTAGAACTAATATAAATCTGTTATTTTTTTTATAGATTTGTAAATATTAGTTTTACATAAAAATTTTATCTTTTTAAACTAAATATCAACTTTATGTAAATTATATATCAACTTTATATACTCTAGAACTAAGGTATATCTGTAATTTAATAAATAAAATTATAACAAAGTTTGAATTGTAATTAGTTTAGAATTAAATAATAGAAATAAGATATATATGAAATCGACTTTATAAGTTGAGAACCCTTAATGGTAAAAAACACACATAAAAGCATATTTTTAAATTTGCTAATTCCTAAATAATAAATTAAAAAGGTCTGCTCTCCTCAAATTATATGACTGATCATGGATATGTTTAATAGGTATTTGCTCAAACAACTTAACTTATCCACCTTTGGTGGTTGGCTAAATGGTCAACCACCAACCTATTCACTCTATTAGTGTATCCACTTAAACCTAACCGTCAATGGTGATTCACTTTAGTCTGTTTGAGTGGTTGGCAAGAAAAAACAATGTTCAACAATAATGAATTAGAAAAATTATTTAAGTTAAAAGGCACAACTTAAAAATTACTATCTTCAATTTAAATTATAACAAATTAATATTTACTTCAAATTTACATAATAATAAATTAAAAACAATGTTTTTAGTTCAAATGCAACTCTACTGAAGTATTCAAATAAAATTACAATCACTAATCTTCACTTTTATTCAATTTTCCTCTTCAGTATCTGAAAAAAATAATATATTTAGGTTTATTATCTAAAACGTGAAGGGTAAAAAGTTTAGACAAATTCTAGTTAAATCTATTTATACTTTTTTTAATAAAATAGGTGGATAATGGATCGGCTTGGTTAGAAATGAATTTTGAAAAATCAAAACTACCAACCAAACCACTCATGGTGGTTTGCTCAAAATCTAACGACCAATCTATTTGCTATGAGTGAGTAAAAAAAACAAACCGACCACTTCAAACTGAAACCAAACTGAACGAAACCGCTTTTACTGTTTTTTGACAGTTTAGTTTGGCCGTAGTTTGGCTTTTTTCTCAATCCGCTAATTTTGGTTTTGGTTTCGGGTTGATGAATTCTCAACCTGAACCCAAACCGAATAAACCACTAAATAAACTTTATATCAATAATGTTATATTGTATGTTATATACAAAATTATAATGATTAATCTAAATTTTAGTTTGGTTTGATCAGTTGGCAGTTGATCTGAGTGATTTGGTGGATTTTTTTATTAGTCTTATCAAATTAGTCCTAAAAATAATTAATCTTTCTTGTTATTCAGCAACCAAATCTTTGTTAATCATAATGTCAAAGAAATTAGTTAGAATTAATTGACAAATGAGAATTAATCATGCCTATTAGGGAATGGCCATATTTATATGATGTGGTTAGTTAGGAGGGTGTGATTTTAAAAAGGAATATGATTTCAAGCTTTCCAAAATGATTGATGTCTCTTTTTTAGAGGAAATGATTAATGTGTTTTGACCATGCTCCTACCGTAAAAGGATGATTAGGAGGGGAAGATATGTCCCATATACCTACCATAAATAAAGTGCATATGACAAGTGGGTCATGTAAAAGAGCGAGCAATCAGTTGTTAATGCAAAGGCGCAACAAAAATCAGTGTCTCACTGTCTGCTTCTCTATATTTTTATCTCAAAATGACGGGGAGTCTCTTAATATGATGTCAATGAGGTAAATTAGTATAAATTATGTTTTTTCTATTAAAATTTTACACATTGAATAAAATTAAAATTATTTTTTATTAAGCTAAAATAATTTATTTTTTAAAAATTTTATAATATCATTTATTTTTTATTTAATCTTGATATTTTAATTGAATTTATATGTGTTACTGAATTTGTAAATTTTAATAATTAATTTTTTTACTGAATTTGATTTTTTTTATGTAATTTCAATATATATTTTACTGGATTTGTAATTTTTGTAATATTTTGAAAATAACTCAATAATAAATATAGTTACCAAATTGTTTTTACTTTTTGCTCAATGTTTATAATTTTTTTAAAGGGTATCAGCACAGATTACAATTAACTGCAACAACTAATGTAAATCACATAATTGTAAATAACTAACTTGATTTAGTGCTACGAAATAAAGGAGATGTCTTGAAGACAGTGTTGTTGGTGGTCGCATTTAATTACAACCTACGTAGTGAGGAGGAGAATAATGCATGTGCCTCGTTCTACAGCTTTATTGCATAGGTAATGTATGTTATTGAGCTTTAGTAGCCTATAAGAAACATAAGTTTCACAAACTTAACACAACATCAAGTCTTTACTTCAAATATCCTGTGACCTTCGAATTCAAATATCACTCACGTATAACTTCCCTCCTGCAAGTGATACTTAAACCCGGAAATCAAGTTTTTATTTAAAAATAATAATATAAGACGTACAATCAAAGATAAAAAAATTGAAGGACACAAAATAGCAATCTCATTTTCATAAACATTATACAAAGTTTACACAGCATGTTTTGTATCCAAAATAAAGTTTACATCCGGCCTGGGTTATAAAAGAAATAAGAAAACAGAAATTTCCTATTTCTATAATAACCTCCCCAAAATACATTTCATGCTAAATGTACACCAATATAGTCATGTATAAAGTAATAAAAACTTTAATCCAAACAGTGAACCGCACACCTCGGTCTGTCTCTTTAACAACTCTAAAAATCCGAGCAATACCACACCGTCTCTAAAAAATGTATCTTCTTAAATACCTGTCGAGCGTTACAGGCAATAATAGTGTGAGTTATAAACACAGTAAGTAACATAACCACAGTTGGTCGACTTCATTCAAAATTAAATAACAATACCAATATCATTTTATTTCAAATTATAAATGTATTCAGGGTATAGAATACGGCTATAAACTTAGAATTTATAAAATCACATTTAATTCTATACCCAAGAACAACATTGACAACTTTTTAAGTGGTTCATAGGTAGGAACGCAGTCTCATCAACACTACGCGGAGTGGTCCATTAGTACGCGAACTCGCTCCCACACCGCGTAGTGTTGAAACTTAAAAAACGCGGTGTTAACCAGAGTGCGCGTGGTCATTGAAAACTACGCGGACTCGGCACCCACCACACGTACCTTTCGTTAAGTTTTCATCCGAGATACAGGTAAATACACGGTGTCGGAAGAGACTACGCGGATTCGCCGCCACCACGCGTACTTAGGGCTAGGCTGCGTAATCACCTGATTATCCGGCCTACTCCATACCAAAACACTTAAGACATTATCCCAATACCACAATTTCATTTCCAAACATTCCTTATCACATTTCCACACTCACATACTCATTCAATCAATACATACCACACCAAGGCATATACGTAATCTCACATCACAAGTCAAACTTTCAAGTACATTTCCATGTATAATCATTAATACTCACAATTTGCATCAAATCCATAATGCACACATACATTCAAACATTTCCCTATCATCATTCAAAGTCATAATTTCCATCAACAAATTCAACCATAATTTATCATAAATATTTCAGATTGGCATCTATCTCAATAATACATTCACATATAATCACGAGTAACATGTAAATGTAATAATTTATGAATGCATGTTCAATAATGCATTTCCTGGTATGATCATTCATACTTACCCTCAATTTGTTATTCATTTCTTTTAACCCTTTTATATTATATAATCTCACATCCATTCAATCAATCATTCATATAATCATATAACCACAATCATAACAAAAATGAATGGATGATCTCTAATATTATTCATCCGACTCACTTTTATATAATTCAACTTTCTAAACATATAAGGTTCACATAGAATCAATCATGTAAGCTTGTCTCATATTATCATAAAGCATCTCATATAAACTTTCAAGCTTACCATATTACATCCATCAAACATACAATTATGCTGTTTAATACACACACCGCCTCATAATTTTGATGGTTTGATCTAATATATCACACATTCACTGCAACCACATTCACACCTCATCATCATTTTCATCATGTAGAAATACATAATCCATTCCGCATACAGATATACTTTAATTCTTCCAGACAACCATTACCTTCATCATAACGAAATACACATGTGTGAAGGTCCTATAAATGCACTTTTAATGCATTAAACATAACCTCACTGTCTGAAAGTTTAAGCTTTCATATAAACTGACCATTTTCTCACTTATTTGAATTGGTCAAACAAAATATTAATCGCCGGAAAAGCCTGAGCCAAAGTAATATCGTCTTCTTTCTTTCATGATAATAGCATGCCAGAATAGCCAGAGCCAATGTTATATCAATTATAATTCAAGGTAATAGCATGCCAGAATAGCCAGAGCCAATGTTATATCGATTATAATTCAAGGTTATAGAATGCCAAAATAGCCAGAGCCAATGCTATTTCAATTATTTTTCATGATAATAGCATGCCAGAATAGCCAGAGCCAATGCTATACCAATTATATATCTGTCAACGCACGCCAGTATAGCCAGGGCCAATGCATGACAGTATTTAATAATGGATGCCTGCCGGACTAACCAGAGCCAAGGTCTTATCCCAGGTGCCTGCCAGAATTTTCAGGGCCAGGGTCTTACCCATTTTCTCATCTTTGGATACCAATAGTAGTATCCCAACAATTATTGACAATAGCTGGCCAAGGTTTTATTTCTCTTATTTAACAATACTTTCTTTCATTTCTTTTCTTAACAACTCTCATTCTATGGTCAATACTAACATTCATACATTATATGTTTCTCAACACATCAGTTTCACAAACCCATCAGACATAGTCAATATGTACATACGTACACATCATTATTCATCAATATATTCTCAAACTCATGTATTACACAACCGAATTGATTTACTCATTTTCATTCAACAATAACCACGTATGACCATATATAATTCTATCATTTCATATAACTCCAACACTAATACATAGTGCTTAATCATACAATATGCTCACATGTCATCCAATTACATACCAATAGTATACAATTGCAATCAATCACTCAACATTAATCACACACACACGGAATTATCACATTCTGCTTTTCCTCACATTTCATAAGTTGCATTTTTATATTCTCAACTTGATTTCACAATTCATATCCAATCAATAAATTCAACAGCTACATATCAAAACATCACATGTCATAAAAGACAACATACAACAACAGAAGTTGCGCTCGAGTTACTTACCTGTCAAACTCGTTTGTTATCCAATCTAGGAATCCCACTCGTCCCGATTAGATCCTCCTAATCACAATTAAGGCTCACATCAATTACATATATCTATATGTACAATTGTACTAACAAGAAATAGATGATGCTATGATGGTTATATATATATCCTTAATACATTTCTCCATCATTCTTCTGCTTTCATTAATTAAATTCAACTACCCTTCATTAAAATTCCATCCTTCACTTGTTAATAATTATTCTTAACTCACTCAACAATCATTCTACAATATAATTCCATAATTCCATCCATTCAATACAGGATCTACGCTTCATTTCCTTCACTTTCATTCCGAGTTTCCTAGCTCATTTTCTTTAATCCACAATTAATTTTACCACCTTAATTACCCAATCAAATTGGCCATATAAATAACCTTAATAGAGGTCAAGAAAGCCAACCCTAGCAACCATACTCAAAATCGAACTTAGGTTTACAATACTCAAATTCGTCACTCTATATCTTCCAACTTAAAACACCCTTTTCAAGCCTTTATACCATAAACTAACCCTAGAATTGGGTACCAATGTTTACTATACATCCATATCTTTCCAACAAACCCAACTTTACTCAATTCTGAGTTAAAATGATTGAGAAATGACATCTGAAAATCATATCATCAATAAAAAAGTGATTCCAAAGGTTTAGAATAGAAATCTTACCAGATTTAAAGCCCTATTCGTATATATATCACCCAAACGCCAAATTTTTATGAAGAACCATGATTTCTGGAGTTTTTGGTCTTTGAAATGGGTGAGGAGAGAGAAAAAACGAGATTTGTGATTATATGGAGAGAGATAGGAACATAAGATGTATTTATATAGTTCGAAAAAGACGTTTTTGCCCTTGACTCAACACATGGCCTTCTTTTTGACTTTGTCTCTCCTGGTTCTTCTAACTTCTCCCGATTTTAAAATTTCACATCCTTCTATACTCTTCCACCAACTAAAACTAAATTTATTTTGCGAAAAAGTTCCTCATATTTTTACTTAATTATTCAAATTAAATCCATAATAACGAAAAATGGAGGCGTTACACGAATGAAATAATTAAGTCATTTATTCGAATTATCAACCATGTCATAGAGATTAAGAAAAGCGATTTAGCATTAAATAAGGGTGTTAGCGACATGCCTTATGCTAAATCAAGATATCGAAGGTCAAGGGATTTATTTGAATTGTAGTAGGGTTGTTGACACTGCTCGTCAACTATTTAATTTAGGGTGATCATAGTGTCTTACTATGGACTTTCTATGATTTATGAGTTATTAAACTCATTACCTTTATTAAATAGTCCTATAGATCGCACGTAGATAGTGAAAAACCTAAAAGGGTAATTTCGGTATTTCACCTTAGGTCAAAATCTGGTCATTGGACCAGGTTGGGCATGTGGGCCAATTTTGATAATTGGGCCCAGGATGGATGAGAAATAATATTTCTTACATGAATTTAAGACAAAGATTATTTATTAAATATGATGTCTTAAGTGAAAATATGTAAGAAATAAAGAAAGAGAAAATTTAGGAAGTATTTCTTAAATTAAGATAAGGCATGTCTTAAATTAAGATAAGGGTAATGTGGGATAAATTAAAAGATTAAATCTTTTAATTATCCACATAGATGCACGGCAATGGAGGTTTAATTTTAAAAGGATTTTGATTTTAAATTCAATACTTAACTAGTCCTAAAGGCATTAAGATTGTTAAGTGATTTAACCTAGCAAAACTATTGTCTTTAAAAGGTTTTAAAGAATGAGAAAAACCCTAAGTTTTTGAGTGCACAGCCGACCCTCACACACCCTCCCATTGTCGTAGCTTCCACCTAAATTCTAAGAAAGATTTAGGGTTTTTCTTAGACGAGAGTAGTGAGATTTAGGGCTGGTGGTTAGTGATAATCAACATGGTGCCTTTCATCTTGTAGAAATCTCATCCGAATTGACAGAAACAAGGTGGTATGTTATTCTCTTTCGTGCTATTACACATATTCTCTAATTTGTGTGTAGAGAAACCACATTTGGGGTTTTAATTTTGTGTCACAAAAGTCACTTTAGTGTATACTAAAGTGGTAGTTACTGTTCTTGGTCAAAACACCACACGGCAAAGCAAGAGGAACAAGAAAGGTAATCTTTTTCCTTAAAGTTTCAGTTTTTATGTCACGTTTTTGTCAACCGATTGCCTATGGCATGTGCTAGGTCGATTTCATGTTCATCTTGGCTGTTTCTTGCGTGTAATTTCGTGTTTATTCACCTGCCAATGTTTTTATGTTTTTCCATAAAATGCACGTGTTAGTATAATTGTATGGCTGGTCACGTGTTAGTATAATTATTTTTCCATAAAATGCAAAACTAGTTACATAACTGGATGCTTAATGACTATTTGGACATAGTTTTAGATCAATTATGGTGAAAATTAATTTTATGGAATTTGGGACTGTTTGGCACCATAGAAGACGTCAATAGTGATTATGGTTTACTGTTCATAATTTATTTTGGCACTGAAATTGATAAATTCCTAAACTAGGTGCTTTTTAGAGAGATTTAATGAACTAGTGGACTAGTTTCATGTTTTGGAAAACTAAAATGACCTAAATGGAATTTTATTAAATTTTAGGGACCAAAATACAATTTGGAAGTGGAAATTTCTTGCTTGAAATTTTGTGTGTGTATGTATCTAATTTTTAATTAAATGACATCATATAGTTTACACTTATATTATTATTTGTGTAAAATTGTAAAAGAAGAATTGAGTCATTAATTTTTGACACAAAATTATATGGCGTTGGTCTTGTGGGATTGAGATAATCATTCCATGAACATTTTTGGGCTTGGCCCAAGCCCATCACTGGGGGCACTCAAGGAGTCAACAGGCCCAATTTCTATTAATGACTTGGCGTCACAACTTAAAATTGGATGTGACATATTTTAGGGTTGCATTGCATCTTGTTTGAGCATGTGGGCCTTAGGCCCAGTTGGGTGTTAGAAAATATGTATATTGATGAATGATTATGCATCGTGCATTCATGGACCTTAGTTATTGGGTTGTAAAGGCATAAGCCTATTTATTCATTTATTGGGTTTGTAAAGGCATAAGCCTATTTTCTTAGACTAGGTTAGAATAGACTTAGTATAGAAAGGAGGCCCAGCCCAGATGGAGGAGGTCAAGACGTGGAGGCCCAATAGGTGAGGGAGTCCAAACGTGGAGGCCCAATAATGAAGGAAGGAAAGCCTATTGGAGATGGACTTGAAGACCAATAATATACGATGTAATAGTATAGGCCTAGTTCTAGGTTTATGGACCATGTTTGCACGTTTACATTTCTGCACTTAGACTTACATGCTAGTTTCAAATGTTGGTGAATGTCGAATCCTATGATTGAATGTCAAATCTGTGTTTGCCATGCTAAGCCGTCGAATCAAACAACTTAATTCCGAAAATATTAATTCAAGCAAATTGCCTCCCTAGATTAACGACTCGTCAATGCATCGAACATCGAAGCGTGGGCCATGCCAAAGCTGAGCACATTAGATTTTCTTTGTAATGCAGGGCTAAGATCGATGCCTTCTATGCCACCATGTTAGAGCGAGGGTAGATTGGTCTCATGGTTAGCACGTTAACGGTAGGTTTGGACTTAACGTGGGTCTATGACGATGCGGCGGCCCTAGGCAATTAATGGGAAGTACCCTGACACGAAAGTGCTAGTCCCATTAGAAACCGAGAGTCATCTTTTGGGTAAAAAGATGATTGGATCTCGGTCCCACGAAACATCACTAACAAGTGGATTATTTAAAGGGATATTAATCCATTCTTGAGTGGGATATCTTTTTGCTAAAAAGACCTCATAACTGACCTTTTTTGGTTTTTCTTTTGTAGACAATGAAACAAACCCAAACAACTCGAATTTTTCCCTGCGCTCTATCCTTGAAAAGGATAAGTTGAATGGATCCAATTTTCTAGATTGGGCTCGAAACCTGCAGATTATTCTGAGGCAAGAGAACAAGCTAGAAGTCTTGGATGTCGGTCTTCCGTCTCAACCGGCAAGGAATGCCACTGCCGTCGTTTGAGAATCTTTCGAAAGAAATAAGAGGGATTCGAACGACGTCACTTGTCTGATATTAGCAACAATGATCCCTGAGCTACAAAAATAGTTCTTGGATCAAGATGCGTACCACATCATGACTGCTCTCAAGGAAAGGTTCTAAGAGAAGGCAAGGCATGAGAGGTATTTGATTGTGAAATCATTGACCTTGTGTAAGATGGCTCTGGGAGGATAAGTTAGTCCTTGTGTGCTCAAGATGAAAGGGTATTTAAATACTCTTGAGAAACTTGGAGCGGGGTTGAAACAAGAGCTCGCCATTAACCTAGTTTTTAGTTCCTTACCGCCTAGTTATGACCAAGTGGTCCCTAACTACTATATGCAAGGCGTGGATAAGACCGTGACAGAGTTGCACGGAATTCTTAAGACTGCTGAACATAGTATTAAAAAGCCACAAACTACATTACTGGTTTAGAAAGACGCCAAGAAGGACGTCAATAAGGATAAGAAGAGCAAGGGCAAGGATAAGATGCGTTCGACTTACATTGGCTCCTCTTCTTCCTCTAATGGCCTTGTTTTGCAAATTTTTAGCCACTGTTTCGAAGATATCCCACGCTTCCTTTGCTGTTTTATCCCCTACATAACCTCCAGAAGCTGTATCCACACACTGTTGATTAGGTAAGGACAATCCTTCATAGAAGAACTGAGTACGAAGTGCCAAAGGAAACTGATGGTGAGGGCATTGAGTAAGAAACATTTTAAACCTTTCCCATGCTTCATGAAAAGGTTCTCTATCCAATTGAGTAAAAGTGCAGATTTTACTCCTTAAGTCAATCGTCTTCTGTGGAGAATAGTACTTGGCCATGAACTTATTGTATACCTCATCCCATGTGCCTAAAGATCCCTCTGGCAAATTAATCAACCATGCCTTAGCTCGATCTTTCAAAGTATACGAAAAACATTTCATCCTCAACTCATCCTCTGTCAGACCATGTAATGGGAATGTCTGAAGAGTGGTGTAGAACTCGC